>JAOPHQ010000309.1:0-180000 GCA_030340625.1 Merluccius polli | reverse complement strand
GGCAACCAATACAAACTGTTCAGAGTACAATTAGAAAAAAAAACATATATAACATATCTCTGGGAGGTTTTGTAAGCAAGAGCGAAATAGTGAGTCACGCATTGGACGGGACCAATTGGGTCGGGAGTGTGGGGTCTTCCAATTACATAAACCCTATGTTAACTTTTAGCCAACCATGTAAGGCAGATCACTGGAGGTTACGCTGAAATATTGGGGGGACCAGGTAGCTCTCTTTAAACATTGGTGGGGAGGACACGTCCCCCGGTCCCCCCTGAGAATTTTTCCCCTGGTCGTAAACCATCGCAGCTTACCTGACATGGTGCCCACTCCGATGACCAGGCACTCCACCAAGGCATCCAGGGTGAAGGTGGGGCCCAGAATGGCCATGCCGTGCGCAATGTTCTCCCTCACCTCTTCCTGAGGAGGACAGCAATACAATGGTCACACTGCATTACATTTGTCATGGACACTTCCAAGTCTCAATAAAACCAAACAGAATAATCATCAGTGAAATCTGCATTTTGATCACAATTCAGAATAAATCCAAACATTGCAGACATTTGTGTTATTTCTTACCTGAGAATTTGAGCTAAGGGCGAATTTGGCCAAAGCACAAGCCTTCGTCAGGTCAATGAGCAGGAGAAAGAACGGAAGAGCTTCACTGCAGGAAACAATGGATTATATAATTTAGTATGTTTATCAAACAAATCACAACCAAGTCCAATCACCCAAAGCCTGTACTTTTAGTTTAACTCTCTTTATGGTGATTATTGCAATAGACAAATTGAAGCAGGTGATGGTGTCTTGAACAGGTGATAGACCAGGTATATCTTTCAAGATATGAAATGAGTCTTTATGGAATCATAAAACAAAAAACATAAAACATCTAAATTGAAATATTATAAAGAATATCTCAAAGTAAAAACATTTCTCCAAGCATGGCACTCAACTTTTAGGGACAAGGGGTGAGTTAGTGATTTTTTAACTGGTTTTAGACTTACTTGAGACCTGTCAGCTCTTTCCCCGAGAAGTGAATGACCACTGTACTAAAGACAAAGCTGGAGAATACTGTGAATAACCCTGCAATACCTAAAGAGATCCAGAAAGACAAAAAAATAATCATACATCAATATCATAATCATAATCATACATCATCACAATTAATGTATCACGTTGAGCATAACTTATTTATTTTTAGCAAGTAGGTTTCCGTCATACTGACCAAGTATGTATTTGGAGCCCAGTTGTCGAAGGTTCTTGAACTGGAAATAGATGTAGACGATGGCCATGCAGCGCGTGACGGTTAAAAGTATGACATCGCTGCTTACGATTCTCTGGAACATGAAGAACAGATGGGACATCAGCTATCATGTGTAAGTGAACCGCCTCTTTCAGCTCAAATTACAACTACTACTTTTTTAGTTTTGGGCAGGACGTTCTAGGAAGGAGGGGGGGCGTGTTATCCCCATGGTTACGACCCACGGCAACTTTGCGATACTTTTTTGACGCTAGTACCGTCGTTGTGTATGAGCACTATAATGAGCGATGTTGTACATGAAATGCGCCACACACCGTGGCGTTACACTATAACCGTCCGAGAAGCTTAACCCTCTCTCGGATGCAGACATCAACCGCAGCCCAGATGGAGCTCCACACATCCACACATACAAACTGGTTGGCGGAGAGACTGACAAAAACATAGGATTTTACACATGTTTTCTCTAAATTGCGGTCTTATTTTAGTGACAGTGACAAAATGGCATATAAGACACAAAAACGATTTTGGGTTCACTGACACTTTAAGTGTACTTTAACAGCATCCTCCAAGGAAGCTCGAATTTAGCGCGAGGACTCACTCACCTCTTGACGCTTTGGACACTCATTCCAGCTGCACACCTGGTTGCTGGCTACGAAGCTGTTCATGGACATGAGACACACCGTGGCGGCAATGGTGCCAACGATCACTTCCAACGGGTGGGACGCCACCAGCAGGCCGTGCGCCCTGAACAGCCGGCCCAACATGGTCGGTCCTAGACCACCTTTCCACAACCTCCCGCTTCCCGAACCAGAACTGTATGGACAGAGAGACAAATGGGTTCATCTAATAACAGTAATCCGTTTCTACCAGGGGTGTATAGCTGATATCAACTTTGGGGGGGGGGGGGCGGGGGGGGGGGGGGGGGGCGGGGGGGGGTACAATTACATGACATTACAGCAATTATTATTGAAATGTACATCGTCGTGCCCCGTCCCACCAGGGATTTCTACATAGTTGTATGAGGTCTATATTACCTACCTATTACTACTGAAAATACTAAAACTGATCTCTCCAGACAACCTCAATACGATTTGTATACGTCATGGGCGTCGGTGGGTCCACTCTTAGCCATCTGACAGCACTTTACTCAGTGATGGCTTTAACAGCATTTAAAACACAAGACACTTACAGATAATGTCCACACCTTTAACTATGAAGTAAAACGGCGTAGCGTTTGACTGATAAAGCGAGTGACATATTGCCTTGGGTTTTGCTATGTATGAGCCGGTCATACAAGCTAAGCTAACGTTAGCTCCGTATAGGACTGACAGTTCAGCTAACGTTAGCATCGTGCTAGCGGCTTAGCATAGGAACTTGGCGAGGAAGAGTTGTCACAAGGTCATGCCGTTACAGAGTCTATGTCTAAAAAAAAACATAACTTTTCCTTCCGCGGACACATGGTAACATGGCGAACCGCTGGCTTACTTATTCAAGGGTGAATTTGGGCGTTCATCGGGCGCGGTTGAGAAAGTACCATGACGACACCACCCGTCCCTCCGCAGCTTCACGGACACTGACGTAAACTCTGGCGAAAACAGCGGCGCGGAGGAAGTGACGCGGAGGGCTCCGTGATGACGCGACGGTGACGACATAGGCTACGTCACCTTAAAGGACAGGACCTTGTTTGTCTTGTTTGTTGTGTATTACAGTTTTTTCAATCGCTAACAAGCGCTTACCCATACTTCAGATACTTTTTCTAAACTCTTAACACAGACTCACACCTACAAAACACAATTGGCCAAATTGATAATTTTCTTCTCAAAAACACACTTTGTTAAATATATACTAACTCTTCATGTCAAAATAGAACACATATTTCTCTGCACACACTAACTTTACCAAAACACTGGAAATCTGACTCAAAATGAAATTATTCTATCAAAGAATAACACTTGTTTTCACTTCACAAGGTACATGCAGTCAATCAAAGTACACCAGGTTTCAAAATACTGGCTATTGTTGACATTACAAAAACTGCATAGACTTTTATGTTTCAGTTTTACAGGTATTTGCATGCAAAACATGCAATCCACTGTTTTTACACTAAATTTCTTGGTTGGGAACTGTATTTCCACATGTAATGTTCACATTCAAAAGCATTCCAGTAAAAAGCAAATATTTTCTTTTTCCTTTACTGTTTACTAGGAGGTACAGTAGAAATACTGTTTACAATATGATAGAACAGAACAAGTTTTACAGTATTGCTTACAAAATATCCATGAAACACACAAGAGCATTCTGAACAAAAAACAACAGCAAAAAGCCCAGATAAAAAGGGGGGGAACTAAAAAAAGCACAACATTACTGTATCTAATCTCTGTGATCTTCAGGGTTAGGCCACATGTTTTCATCAACATCGCATCTGATATTATCCAAGGTGATGCACCTGGGATAAAACCGCTTGGTATGTCGGATCCACCCTTGGCAATCATCAACTGTGATGTCCCTGCAGCCAGCATCCATGGCTTCAAGGAGGGACATCTGGTCATGTGGTTGATGGTCATAAACCTTCCACCACCACGCATTCTTACACCTCTACCTTGCCCTCTCCTTGGGCCTGCTCTTCTCCCTGGCCCTGCTCCTCTCACTGCACCTCTCACTGCACCTGCTCCTCTCACTGCTGCTGCACCTCTCACTGCTGCTGCACCTCTCGCTGCATCTCTCACTGGGTCTACTCTTCTCCCTGGCCCTGCTCCTATCACTGCTCCTCTCACTGCTCCTGCTCCTCTCACTGCTTCTCTCACTGCTCCTGCTCCTCTCACTGGGCCTGCTCTTCTCCCTGGACCCCTTGCTCTTACTCTTCCTCGTCCAGACATTACAGTGTTTGTCTTTTTCTGTTTCTGTTTCCAAAAACATCACTCCTCAAAGTCCTCCTTACAGTAACCCCTGCCACTGAGTCTAAGCCAGACTGGAATCAGCTGTGGTTGGCCTAATTTACCCAACATAAATCAGATGTTTGTCAATTATTCAATTGTTTGTTTATTATCAGCTGAGATATATTGTTTTTGAACTGATATCATTGCAGAGGCAGAGGTTTTTATACTGTATCTAAGGTTTGGAATATTGTTTTTGCTATTGTGGGATGTTGTGTGTTAACATTCGTAAATAATACACAAACAATCCATAATTTTGTTGGGAGGTATAGCTTGTCTGTTAAGGAAATGTGTTTGACTGCATATTGTGTGGAAACGACATGAAATGTGTGATTGGCATGGCCACAAATACCGATGCTGTGCTAATTGTGTTTAGAGTTTTGAAAATGTGACAACTGATTGGACAAACGCTTGTTAGCGACTGAAAAAAACTGTATTAACGTTAGGCCTATATGTATATATATATATATATATATATATATATATATATATATATAGCCTACATATATAGGTTGGCTTTGTGGAGTTCCCTAATAATTTACAATGAGAAAAAATGGCTTTTGTATAAACAAGTAATAGTTCATGTGGGGGTTCATGGCCATTTTCTTTTTCATCGTTTGTTTTTTTATAAAATATGTGGGTGACATTTTTGCTCCATTTTAGTCAATGTATTTACTGTGACGCCATGTCCCAAATACGCAGGTATCAGGGAAATAAACAATAAAATTGTAAATAAATGCACAATAAAATAAAGTGTATATAACTCAAGTCCAGGGTTTTGCATAGAAAACAGAATGAACACTTGACAAAAATACCAAACAAAACCTATATGCACATATTACTTTGACCCATCTGCCCAGGTGATTGCACTTTCATGTATTTGAATGTTTAGCAGAGTCAGACATGCCTTGGTCTTCACATAGGCCCACTTCGGGAGAGAGACATAACACACAATGCATTCCTACCAACTCACGTCTCCAAATATTTTTGATTAACCCCAATTTCATCCCTTTGGGGTCCCTGACATTCATCAGGTTGTTTAAGTAAAAAAATAAGAAGAATGGGAAGAATCTCCTGCGTAACATACCATATAAAAAATATATATTCTGAATTTTGTCACTGTTGTGAAAGGCGGTTTCAAAGCGATGGTGATGGAAAAAAATGAAACCCCTACTCACGCGTGTTCGTTAATGAAGCGATAGAAGAAGTTGTTTAACTTTAAGAAATAATCAGTTTTATTGTTAACACCAGTATAATGTGCAGAGTTTTACAGATATATCTGGGTCCGACTACATTTCCCTGACCGAACAACAAAGTGTGTGTGTGTCAGTTCGCGAAGTCTGAGCACACATCTCTCTATCTCAGGATGTTATATACACAAAACAATGCAACCGTCATCACAAAAGGCTGGCTGTCTACGTTTCCCCATGTCATCCTCGTATTATCTGACTCCCACTGTTCTTTACATGTTCAAAGACAAGCCTGCCTGTTCTTTACTATCATATGTTTATCACCATGTATTCTGCACATGTCACCAACAATGTACTCGTCATGATTCTGTCTTACTTCAGCAGAAAGGCCCCGAGGTTTAGTGTGACCCAATTCATTGGTCATCTGATAGATCTAACATATAACCATACCTTCAATCCCTCTATTGGTCTCATCAAAACATGAGACCACAAAAATTACCGTAATAATGGGACCATAATGCCTCTTGCGGGGCATAACTCCATGGGTTATGCATCATCCCTTTTTATTCAGCGGCAGAAAATGTTAAATTCAAAAAAAAGTTAAAATTCAGAACCTTCCCCACACTTATTAGATTCATATAGCATCCTGGCAAGACTGTAGTTACGTTTTATCATTAAAAAATTTTAAGGGTCACAGGGTACTTTTATAAATGTCTCTCATTCTTCCCCCCTTATTCGGTCTCGCACTGCTTTGGGCATACCATCTAAAATTGCCTTCCTGAATAATGATAGCTGTAATTCATCCTGGCTAGGGTGATTCCCCGCTATCTCAGTCCACTCCGTTGTGCTCCTCAATAGGAATGCTGGCACGCTTTCTCTCTCTGATACATGACTAATACTAATTTTAATGCCTGTTTAGATATTCTTTTCTTACATTTCTCAGAGATCTTATTGATCTCATTTTTACGTAGATAACAAACCCTACCCAAAATGTCCGCTACTGTTAACGACATATTTATAAGTGTACTAACACTCTATTTTTAAGCAATATGTATTTCTGATTACTTTTACTCTTACTTTATTAAACAATTTATTATTTTTTTTATTAACTTTATTCTTTACTTTAAATGGTGACATATCAGCCCTCTCCCTGCTCCCTGCTCGGTCAGGGTCAGACAGCTGGCTCTTAGTACCGTCGCTCTCGCGGGTTGTTATGGCTACGGGAGCGCCGGCGCCTGCGTTGTTGTTTTTGTCTTTTTTAGCTTCTAATGCTACACATGCTAATGCTACTGTACGCACTGACGCTCTCCTCTCTTCTGCCTTATGCCTTTCTACTCTTTTAACACAGCCCTCTCGGCCTTCGCCAGATAGGGTGACAATCTGTCCTGTTCCTCGTCTCCTGGTATCTGTCCCTTCTCCTGGAGCCACATCCAGGTCACCTTGTAACCCTCC
The DNA here is from genome assembly GCA_030340625.1 of Merluccius polli. Taxonomy (NCBI): domain Eukaryota; kingdom Metazoa; phylum Chordata; class Actinopteri; order Gadiformes; family Merlucciidae; genus Merluccius; species Merluccius polli. The sequence goes on along the minus strand of JAOPHQ010000309.1, from coordinate 173,167 downwards.
ATTATCTTTCCCTGTGTATTCGGTGTACACCCACTACTCAATTGGATCCTGATTCGTTCCCATTGCTCTCCTATGGTGTCCCCGTCCATTTTTACCCACTGTCTTTAACCAGTACACACTAAATCAACAAAACAATTTTTATACACATACAGGGTCGGTGTGAATGACTCACGGTCTGCTCTCTGCACGAAATATTGCCCAGTGAGACAACCTTCTAGGCTGAAAATGATTTCAGTCCGGTCTCACCCGAGCTTCATGCAGGACTTTTAGACACACTTTCCCCGTATCCAACCACCCGTTTTTCCCCACAGAAAAATATTTCCAAATTGTTTTTTTTTTTTTTTTAATTTAGCTTTATACCCCACAGAACAGGCGTTAGACGAGATTTATGAGAATCTCACGAAAAGTCTAACCCCTGGAACCACCCACACAATACAATATTCCTAAATCATGATTTTCGGGCCGTCTCCAACAGACTCCGGGAAATGATGATACCCTTGGGCTACTCTGGCTACCCTCTCAGAGTTCCCTCTTCTGGTCTTGAAAGGAACCAGCTACCTTGGGGCCGTATACCCCTTTATCCTCCGCCAATTGATGTACTTATGGCAAGGACGGGGCGGAATTTAAACCGCTGGATCTTGGTGGGGCTCTTCCTCCCCACTAGGGATTCCAACCCTTGGGCGGCTCTGCGCGTACGTTTTCACGGGCGGCCCCCTGTTTGGCTACGTCCCAATTCCTACAAAGGAGCGTCCCTGGCTCTTTGTGGGGCTCTTCCTCCCCAACAGGATTCCAACCCTCGGGCGGTCTCTGCGTTCGTTAAACGACAGGTCCCCTATGCTGCACACTATACTGGTTTAGACTATGTCTAGGACGGGTATCACAAGTGACTTCAAAACAGTTTTGGTAATGCCCAATCGCAGAATTTTGTTATAACAGGCTTCTGCTTACCTTTTTTGTGTGGCGCCACGTAGTTCTGCTGTCACTCGGTCCTCTCGCCCACTGGGTCACTTCTTCGTCTTCATCGCGTCTCGGGGTCACCAATTGTTGTGAAAGGCGGTTTCAAAGCGATGGTGATGGAAAAAAATGAAACCCCTACTCACGCGTGTTCGTTAATGAAGCGATAGAAGAAGTTGTTTAGCTTTAAGAAATAATCAGTTTTATTGTTAACACCAGTATAATGTGCAGAGTTTTACAGATATATCTGGGTCCGACTACATTTCCCTGACCGAACAACAAAGTATGTGTGTGTCAGTTCGCGAAGTCTGAGCACACATCTCTCTATCTCAGGATGTTATATACACAAAACAATGCAACCGTCATCACAAAAGGCTGGCTGTCTACGTTTCCCCATGTCATCCTCGTATTATCTGACTCCCACTGTTCTTTACATGTTCAAAGACAAGCCTGCCTGTTCTTTACTATCATATGTTTATCACCATGTATTCTGCACGTCACCAACAATGTACTCATTCTGATCATGGGTTAGGGTTATAATTATATGCCTCTGCTTATATCTCATGATTCTGTCTTACTTCAGCAGAAAGGCACCAAGGTTAGTGTGACCCAATTCATTGGTCATCTGATAGATCTATCATATAACCATACCTTCATGAATTATCTGTATCTGTACTCGGAGTGGGCGGGGCCTAACCCGGAAGTGGGCGGGGTTTAACCCGGAAGTGGGTCGGGTTGTCTTGAAATGAGCGAGGTTTTAACCGGCATGTTATTTTAAGCATGCAATTGATATGGGTTGATCAGAAATTGTTATTTATTGCTGATTAGAAAACTATTTACAGGACAGCATCAGCATTGAAAAAAAACAAAAAAAAACTCTGACGACTGGCAGGGAGAGGGAGAGAGAGAGTGTGTGTGTGTGTGTGTATGTGTGTGTGTAGCTTGATTTCCAATATTTATACCACTACTAGCTTTATTTTTTCACGAAATACAGCAAGAAAGTGTCGGACACCGTGCGTAAAGTAGTGATGGGTCGTTCGCGAACGAACTAGTTCGAACGAACGACTCTTTAAAGTGAACGAACTGACCTAGTTCGCCACCGTCGTTCGCGTCGTTCGTCTCGTTCGCTGAGTCTCTCTGACGCGCTGATTCGCGGCGCCGCTGATTTGCGAGTCGTGACTCGTTCGCTGACTGATTGACTCGAGGACTGAGACGTCACTCACGACTCGTCATCACGAGAGCCAGCCAATGTATGTTGTTTGTCTGTCTGTGACAGTCTAGGACGCTTTCGAATGGTTGACACATTAACAATACCACTTTCACATTTGAATATTGCCTTTTACATTTACATATCAGTGAAATGGTAAATACATGCTGTCTTTGTATTTTCTGTGTCATGCCAGATTAATAACATATTTGAATGTCTCGTCAATCTGTCTCGTTCTTTCATGCTTCCTTCTCACGCACGCAACCCGGCCGGGACCCGCAATATAAAATATGCCCAGAATAAACACAACTGTACATCATTAACTTTAAAACTCATCATTGCTAAATCAAGTCTATTATCTTGCTGATATACATCCAATAATCTACTACGCCCCCCCCCCCCCCACACACACACACACACACATCGCGCTGCGTTTGGTGTGTCTAACTTTACCAAGTCTATTATCTTGCTGATATATTAAACATCCAATAATCTACTACGCCCCCCCCCCCACACACACACACACACACACACACATCGCGCTGCGTTTGGTTTGTCTAACGTTACGTTGAATTGGGGGAACAGGGCATTTTGATCCTGACATGTCATTATGCATACATTAAATAAATCTGTTGAACTCAAATGAAATACATGTTAACATATTCAACCAGACACAATGTTGTATTTGCTATTAACACATTTATTAACGCCATAAAGCACCATTGCACGATTGTGAATCGTGATTTCATGATTAGTTAGTAAATGAGAAGAACGAGGGAGTCCGAGACCGACTCAGCTGCATTCGTGATTCGTTTGAATGTTGTGTGAACGAGGAGGAGCCGAGTCTGACCGACTCGGCTGGCATTCGCCGTTCGCGAATGACAGCCCTGAGCCGAGTCGTTCGTGATTCGCGAACGAGGGAGGAGCTAAGTGAATGACTGAACGACTGAACGAGTCAGTGAATGATTCAGCGCTACCGGAAACACGAACGAACGAACGAACGACTCTTCATGGCGAACTGAACGACGCGAACTAGTTCGCGCAAACGAACGAGGAAATCCACCACTAGCGTAAAGTAAAAAAAAACTGGTTAGAGCCAGGCAGCCAGATGACGGTTAAAAAATCTCCGACAGGCAGAGACGCAACGCAAGTCGGCACCACGTCTGAACGAACCCACGTTTACCAGAACTCTACTGGTTCATAAGTAAGCACCAACCTAAGTAATAACAAACCTGAAGCTGAAGAAACCCTAAACATTAACGGAAAATGACCCGCGAACCTGAGTGACTGAGGGAGAGACAGAGAGCTGTTCTGTGTGTGAGTGATCAGAGCGGGACACAACAACACATCTGCATTGTGTAGGGGAGGGGCGCTGTAGCCACAGTGTCACAGAACGCTGACACAGTCAGCTACCCAATGAGAATTTTCATTCAGTCCGAGCACAGATATTGACTCGTATTACTCGTATAGTACTCGTACTCGGCAAAAGTGCTTTATCTGTACCAGATACTTGTTTCAGCCGAGTATCCGGCTCAACTCTACTTGTTACATTCATATATGAAGTGTTGGACCTGCATTTACAAGTGCTTTTAATTTGTAAACTTCGCTGCATTTGTGTGTGAGACTTTTGAAAATAAGAATATTGTTCTTAATTTGCTTGCCTGGGTAAATAAAGGTTAATTAAAAACAAAGAAAATTAAATTTGAGACTCCCCTGAAGGATTGAGGGGATCATCTGCAGCCAATCAGATGTCTCACTCCTCTACAGCCAATCACGTGAGTGCCTCCCCATGAGGGGTGTTTAATGACATCATTAGAACGCGCAAACCTCACCATCAGTGACATGCAGTCTTTGGCCTCTTATTGATATTCATAGCAGAGATACAGACGTCCTAAATTAACTAGGGAAATAATCCACATGGCAAACTCATCAATGTACTTCAACTGCACCATTGATGTCTCTTCTAGCCATCACCATAGGCGTCAGTTACGCTGGGGACGAGTACCCACCAGTTTTCGTCAAGATTCATTTTGTCCCCACCACTTTTAAAAATGTGCAAACCAATTGCGACCGACAAAATCCCCACATACTCAACCGAAACCGTCAAGTCTAAATCATGCGATAGGTGCACACGATGACGTGACATCCCCCCCCCCCCCCCCCCCCCCCCCCCATTGACAATCGCGCCCCCCCCCCGTCGACAATTGCACACCACCCCCCACCCCCCCCCCCCGGTGACAATCGCGCACCACCACCCCCCCACCCCCCCGTTGACAATCGCGCCCCCCCCATCCCCACCACTTCTAAAACCAAACTGACGCCCTTGGCCATCACATCCATTGGCCTGCGTCTGAATGCATGAATACTACCATATTCAAGGTGCATGCTAATGTGAATTGTTACCTATTGATCATATTTGAGCATTTTTTTTGGCCCTTTGTTTGTGCTGATGTCACCACCTGATCAGTGGATATATGAGAACACAGTGTAATCCAGTGTGTTTCTCTTGCCCAAGTAGTGATAGTCTGTGTTGACTTGTCTCTCTGAGTGTGACTCAGATAATACATAGACTTACTGTATATACAGTATATATTGATAGCAAGGGGTTCAACACACAAATGTCCCCAGTTTGGTACAGATACAATGTGTCGAGTGTCCCCAGTTTTAGGATAGGATCATGTATTGTTGGTGAAGAGGTCCAAATACATGAGTGTCCCCAATTTAGTACAAATAGTAAGTGTGTGTGTGTGTGTGTGTGTGTGTGTGTGTGTCGAGTGTCCCCAGTTGTGGGTTAGACCCACAAGCCGTGCGTCAATTGGCCCTCCACCCCTCCCTCCCTGGTTTGACGCGCTCCCACCGTGCGTCCCAGGGTATCTATGGAGTGCGCAAATAGACGAGATTGTGAGCGACTACACGGCTAGACTAGACCTAATCCACTCATCCCCCCTGCCTCTCTGTATGAAACTGGAGGCTATTGGACAGGTGGCAATGTCCAAAGTGCAACATCTTTTTGCCAACATTCACATACCGAAGAAGGTCCTGCATGACCTGAACAACAAGACGGTGCAGCGAGTGAGACAGTGGTTTGGTCTAAACACACACACAACCCGTGATATTATATTTCATAGCCAGAGGGAGGGAGGATTAGGGGTACCGGACATTGAATGGACATACATCTCAACACGTCTTTCCCACCTAATTAATATGTTAAACAGCGACGACAAGACAGTCAGGGAGCTCGCCAGAGCCTCTCTCCTCCTTGACATGGAGCGACGCAAAGTGCCACGAGCGAGAGATCCGCTCTCCAGTTTCCTCGGTTTTAAAAAGAAACCGAGCGGCAAGCTGGACACCAACGCAGCCGGGTTTGGTGTGAACTCTGACTGGCCAGATCTAAATGACTTGTGCAACTGGAGCGAAGTCTCTCTGCATTGGAGACGAGCTGACGCGCAGGCTGTGCGCGTCTCTGAGGCTGTCATTACAGACCCGACAGTCACAGTGGGCGCAACAGTCTGCCGTGATGGAACATCATGCGCGCTTCCCACGACAAACGCGCGCGCGCACCTCCTCGCGCTGCGGGAACAAAAACGGAGGCAGTGTTGGACGGGACTTCGGCTGCAAGGGAAGGTTGCCTGCCTTCAATCAGCTGACCACTCTGTGTCCCACTCAATTCTCAAAAATACAGCCATTGATGAGGAAATCCTCATATTCACGGTGAAGGCACGCCTTCAAGTGCTGCCAACTAAACTCAACCTCTCCATCTGGTACCCCAAAAAACATGACTCTTTCTGTCTTCATCACGGACAGCAGCAAATAATAGAGTCTATGTCACATATCCTTAACGGTTGCCGGTTTTACAAAGGTTTATTTACAGCGAGACACGATAGAATTGTCAATATCATCATTAACTCAGTCTTACCCACATCTCACTCTGTTGTGTTACACAATAACTCCCCTGTGAAACCAAACATGTTCCAACATAATAACCCTCATGCATTCGATAACATAACAGCAAATACACCTGATGCTATCTTAATTGATGAGGACCATAGGGAGGTTGTCCTACTGGAAGTAGGCTGTACTTTTGATTATAGTTTGGAAGAAGCCTTTCTTACGAAGCAGCTTAAGTATCAGCCCTTAGTCCAAGCCATTCAACATCTAGGCTACAAGTGCCAACTTGTTATTTTTATATTTGGCAGCTTAGGCCATGTCCACAGGCTAGTGGTCAGGGGCATGAGAATTATGGGGCTGACCAAGTGTAGAGCAAAACAGCTTGCTAAATACTGCTCAGTCTCCTCCATAATAGGCAGCCGCTGCATTTGGAGGAGAAGGTGCTTTCTGTACCCTTAGAGGGTATGAGGTAATAATACTCTGGTACAGTATATAATACACACTATGTTAAATCTAAGTGTAAGCATTTAAGATTTACTGTAAAATAAGCTTGTATGAAAAATATGTAATGTGACATGTTCTTACGAGTAGACAGCATCGGATCGCAACTGAAATATATTTGTGTCCTTGTAAAATTGTATTTTATAAATGTGGACTCAAATAAAGAATTATTAAATGTGTGTGTGTGTGTGTGTCGAGTGTCCCCAGTTGTGGGTTAGACATAGATATTGGAGTCTAAGCGGGTTTAACTTCAGAACAACATGTCACCATCATTAATGTTTGGTACAAGAACGCTCAGTGTTTATCCCTTTGTTGAACTGCAGATTTCCACTTCTCCTGTGGCCACACCATCAACGGGTGACAACTCAAACGGCCGCCATCCGTCACTGGTTCCTGCCGAACACATGGAACCGTTGTCCTCCAATGTCAACATGGTACGTAACTTTGCAGCAACAAAGACCAATGCAGTTCAACTGATTTTGCACTAGTATACGAGGATAAATGGTGTCTCTGCCCACAAAGCTGGTCCTAGTCCTGACGTACACCTCAATCTTGGAAGGTCGACCACACCAATTCCAGACCTGCCAATTTGAGTACCACTTGTGTCGTGCAGCTTCTTTTTTTCCCCCCGCAGACTCTTGCAACTACTTTGCTTTGCACACGGTCACTTCCCCATTCACTGGCTGGAAATCGGTCATAAAAAACAAAACAATAATGTCAAGTTGATGTCAAATTGCGTACCTGCTACACAAAATGGTAATATGCCAGGTTGGCAGGTCTGCAAATGCAGTTCAACTGATTTTGCACTGTGGTGGTTCAACATTAACGTAGTTTACCATATTTACGTCTCAACTACTGCTTGAAATGAGATAAAAGTTTCTGTATTAATGTGATTCTATTGTCAAAAACATAGGCTATTTTAGACTTAGAGAGCCCATAACAGCATAATAATGGCTTTGATTTTCTTCCAGTAATAACATTTACTGATCACAATCCCCTGTGTTACAGAGCCACCTGTAGTCAGCGTTCACAGCAGACGGAAACATCACATGACTCTTCTGAAGAAGACTGCAGGAGCAGCAGTCGAAACTGTCAAGGCATGACAAAGAAAAAAACAGCCTGTACAGAAGAATTTTAAAAAAGACATGTTAAAAAAATATTGTTTAAAACTGGTAAACTTGTGGACACAGTTCTGGAAGGTCAGTATTTTTGTCAATTAAAGATCAGTGAGGCTGCAACAAATTGAATTCTCTTCTAAATGTATTGCCTCTGTTTTGTACTTGCATGTGGGTCCCCTTCTCATTGGTTGTAACATTTACTTCTCATAATTTCAACCATCTTCATATGTTTTGAAAAATAAGACCTCAAAGATTACTTTGATCAGAATCTGTGTTTGGCCAGAGTCCCCAAAGTTTTCTTAAATTAGATTTGTCCCCCATCTTCAGGTTAAAAGTCAGACTGGAAAAAATAAGCTTTAATCCAAAATATCAAGTGATTTTGGTAATAAGGGCATCCTTGCACATCTGAAAATGGTTGTGGCTTCTCTGTAAACCATTCAGAAAGGGGAGGTCCCCAAAAGTAGGGAGTTTCTGGTCCGACCACAAAGGTGGTGTGTGTGTGTGTGTGTGTAAGGCAAGGCAAGGCAGCTTTATTTATATAGCGCATTTCATACACAATGGCAACTCAATGCGCTTTACATAAAACAATAACAATTGAAATAAAATTTAAAAAAAATAAAAAATAAATAAAAACGACAGAAGAATAGAAAGAAATAAAATAATATAAGAGCAGCATACAATCATGATTTAAAAGGACATAGTGTAATTAAAATTTACAATTTAAAGTGCTTTGAGCTCAATCATAAGCACAGGAGAAGAGAAGTGTTTTTAACCTGGATTTAAAAATGTTCACAGTTGGGGCTGATTTCAGTTCAGCTGGTAGTTTGTTCCAGTTTTGTGCAGCATAACAGCTAAAAGCTGCTTCACCATGTTTAGTTTGAACTCTGGGCTTCACTATCTGACCTGAGTCAGTAGATCTCAGAGCCCTACTGGGTTTGTATTCTACTAAGATGTCACTCATGTATTCTGGACCTAAACCATTCAGTGATTTGTAGACCAGTAGCAGAACTTTAAAGTCTATTCTATAGCTGACTGGGAGCCAGTGTAAAGACTTTAGCACTGGAGTAATGTGCTCTGATCTCTTTGTTCTGGTTAAAACTCGAGCTGCAGCATTCTGAATGAGCTGCAGCTGTTTAATGCTTTTTTGTGGGAGAAGACCGTTACAGTAGTCGAGTCTACTGGAGATGAACGCATGAATCAACTTCTCCTGGTCTGTTTGAGACATAAAACCCTTCACTCTGGATATGTTCTTAAGCTGATAGAAGGCTATTTTGGTGATGGATTTGATATGACTGCTGAAGGTCAAATCTGAGTCTATCAGCACGCCAAGGTTTCTGACTTGGTCCCTAGTTTTTAGAGAGAGTGACTCGAGATGTTTACTGACGGCAATCCTCTTCTCTTTATTGCCAAAAACAATTACCTCAGTTTAATTGAAGGACATTTTGGTTCATCCAATTTGTTACTTGCTCTAAACAGTGACACAATGACTGTATTGGACTGTAGTCATCTGAGGACAGTGCTATGTATATCTGCGTGTCATCTGCATAACTGTGATAGTCTACATTAGAGTTCTGCAGAACTTGACCCAATGGCAGCATATATAGACTGAACAGAAGGGGTCCAAGAACTGACCCCTGAGGAACTCCACATGTCATAGCCATTCGATTGGATTCATAACTTCCAATGGTCACAAAATAACTCCGCTCTTCCAAGTAGGACCTGAACCATTCTAGGACTGTTCCGCTGAGTCCTGCCCAAGTTTCCAACCTGTTCAACAATATACTGTGATCCACAGTGTCAAATGCAGCACTGAGATCCAACAGGACCAGAACTGACACCTTGCCTGAGTCAGTGTTTAACCTAATATCATTTAACACTCTAATAAGAGCTGTTTCTGTACTGTGGTGAGGTCGGAAGCCTGATTGAAATTTGTCAAAAAGGCCACTGGAACTCAAGAAATTGCTGAGTTGATTAAGAACCACTTTCTCAACGATCTTGGCTATAAAAGGAAGATTTGAGATAGGTCTGTAGTTGGTTAACATGGAAGCATCCAGCGATCTCTTTTTTAAGAGTGGCTTAATGGCAGCTACTTTTAGGGATTTAGGAAACGTGCCCAATTGAAGTGAGCTATTTAGTATTTGTCGCAAATCTATTTGGACAGAGTTCACAATAGTTTTAAAAAAGTCTGATGGCATTGTGTCAAGACAGCATGTTGATGGTTTTAGATGCTGAACTGTTTCCTCTATGGTTTTTTGGTCAACTGTATTAAATTCTGACATCGCAGTTGAGTTATTCCTGGGAGGTCTTAGGGATTGCGTTATTTTATTGTTTTGTTGATTTGTGTTAATATTTAACCTTATGGACTGGATTTTTTCACTGAAAAAGCAAGCAAATTCATTGCATTTTGCTGTGGAAAGGAGTTCTGGAGCTATCTGTTTAGGGGGGTTTGTCAGCTTATCAACCATAGCAAATAGAGTGCGAGTGTTGTTGATGTTCTTATTAATCATTTCAGAAAAGTGTCGCTGTCTAGCCTTGAGTAACTCATAGTTAAAATTACAAAGACTTATTTTGTAGAGGTCATGGTGAATTTGGAGTTTAGTTTTTCTCCACTTACACTCTGCTTTCCTGCATTCTGTTTGAAGCCTTTACATCATAGTGTTCCTCCATGGTGTTTTCTTTCTGATCAGGGTCGTCTTAGATTTAATAGGTGCAACAGCATCCATGACATTTGAGATTTTCCAGTTAAATTGATCTAGGAGTTCATCAACTGACTCTGCACTCACAGTTGGTGACATAGCTATAGCCTCCATAAACTTTGCACTGGTATTCTCATTTATGTACCTTCTCTTAACAGACACAGAGGTTAACTGAACATTTGGAATGATCTGTAAGTCAAAGAACACACAGAAATGATCAGAAAGAGCCAAGTCCTTAACATCAACAGAAGAAATGTTAACACCTTTAGAGATAACCAGATCCAGAGTGTGGCGTCGAGTGTGTGTGGGCCCTTTCACATGTTGCAAGAGGCCAAAAGTGTCAAGTAGAGCAGAGAGTTCTTTGGCATTACTGTCCATGTTATTGTCTACGTGAATGTTAAAATCCCCTGTTACGATAAAAAAGTTGTAATCAATGCAGATAACTGACAGCAGTTCAGCAAACTCATCAATGAATTTTCCTGAGTATCTTGGAGGTCTATAAATGATTAAATAAAGGACTTTTGGATCACCTTTTAGTAAAAAACAGAGATATTCAAAAGAGCTAAAATCACCTAACGTAATTTCCTTGCACTGAAATACAGATTTAAAGATGGCAGCAACTCCCCCGCCTTTCTTACCAGTTCGACACTTGTTCATAAAACTGAAATTTGTTGGTGCTGCCTCATTGAGAATAGCACAACAGCTACCTTCAGTCAGCCATGTTTCACTAAGAAGTAAAAAATCTAGATCATAGGTCATAATGACGTCATTAACTAACAGTGATTTGTTGACTAGTGATCTGATATTGAGTAGAGCTAATCTTGTGGCAGGAGACACTGGTATATGTCGAGGTTGACATGCTATACTTAAGAAATTGGCAGATTTACCCTTTTTATTTCTCACCAGTTTAACCATTCTTCTGTTACCTGTCATCACAGGGATTGAGAAGGCTATCTGAACTCCATAGGGCCCTGACTTTTCCTGGGGGAGAACATTATTGGTATCAGTATTGCAGCCTGGACCCGGCACGTATCAGTCTGACTCAGATTATCTGAGTCAGAGGAGGTGGGGGGGCTCTGTGACGTGGGGCCAGGCGCGTAGGAAGGACTCAGACATTGGGGGGGACCGATTTTGTGTGTGTGTGGGGGGGGGGGGGGGGGGGGGGGGCATATTTGCGATCGTACAGTTGCACATAATGAACACGTAACCCATGTCTGAAACGTGTGAATGTGCGAATAAGTAACCAAATTTTAACAGTAACATACTGGTGAGTGGCAACTATGAAGCAAAAGAAGAGTAGGCCTACTCTTGACTGTATGGTTTAAGATCATTAAAATGCATGTATGAGACGCAACTGTTTGTTTAAATGGCAACAATTACGCGGCAATTTGACAGCTGTATTTATTATTATTAACAATTGAACAAAAGCTACCGTGAACATATCGGGTAGCATTTTTATTTCCATACAATGTCGTGTAGGCTACAAGGTTGCTAATTGCTGTGCAGTGTTGAGCTTCAAAATGGTGGCCATAGACTGTAGGCCTATAAAAACAATGCGATCAAACAGTGGTGGGTAGCAAGCAGTAACTAAGTAACTAAGTAGTTATTGTGAAAATTGTACGTATTTTAATATTTACCAAAGTATGACTCCCGTCTCTGTTTTTATAGCGAATTGCTGACAGATGTGCACCGTGCGTATTTGGTCGATGCACTCCTGATGTGCATGACAGACGGCCACACTGTTCAATCGCCTCTGCGACATGGTGGACCGCAGCCACGTCTTCAGGCGTCGAAGCGCACTGAAGCTCCGCTCTGCCTCAGCGGTTGAAATCGGGACAACTAGGAGCAACCTTATCAAGGTTTCAACGGTGCCAAAGAGAGACCTTACTTGAACAGATAGCCCCCGAAGAATCTGTGCAGCCTCTGCCACACTGCTAAATTTATAATTGGCCAGGAACATGGGCAGCTGTATTGACAGGGACTGGTAGTTCAGTTCAGGATAACCTTCAGTTGATGAGCTGACCTGCCCAGTAAGGAGAGTGTTCTCCAAACTCTCTAGATTTAAGAGCCCACCCTGTTGAAATCTATCTTTCAACTGTGCATTAATGAGGTCAAGCACTTCAAAATATTCTGCCCTGTAATGCTCCTCAGCAGAGTTAGGCCTACGTCCCTCACTTTGGCCAGTGAAGCGCTTTGGGGGCTGCCTGGACCTAGGGAGATTAATAGTTTCTAGGTCCAAGTCCTGCACCATTTGTGTTACCCTCTCAAACAGTGAGTGAAAGCCAACTTCACTTCTCTTGACCTGGAACGACTGACTGACACATTCAACAGCAGCCCTCATACCAGACACAGTCCCTGTTCTGCACTGAAGAGATATGTTAAGACTCTCAAGGTCTCCAGTAATGGAAGATGCTAAAACTAGCCCCAACAATGTTTTGCCTTTCCCAAACTGTTCCTTAAGGCCATTGGCTGTCGAAGCAGTGTTTGAGCATCCCTCTGACATTTCCTGTCAAGTGCAACCAAGACAGACTCATATTGAGCAAGAACTGCCAAGATTGCTTTACCACGGACAGTCCACCGTGTGGGACATAGTGGGCGTATTGCAGTGCATGGGATGTCTGGGTTGCTGCTAGCAATGTCTTTAAACAGGGTCTTAAATTTTCCTGACTGGCTACACAGAACACCTAACTGATTAACCCAGTCTAAGGCATCTCTAATCAGACAATGAACATGCACAGCTAACGGTTGGAGATTTCTAATGATCGCTTGTGCCCCATTGAATCTACCTGACATGTTAGATGCACCATCATAAGTTTTCCCTCTTAAACTTGCAAGGGGGAGGTTAAGACGTGTAAGGGCATCTAGGGCAATGTTGGCAAGAACCCTCCCTGTTGTGTCATTGGTTTGGTAGAGACCCATGAACACCTCCTGTGGAACAAGATCCTGGTCCACATACCGCAAACAGATGGACTCCTGTTCTGTGCCTGAGATGTCCTGTGTGCCATCAACAATGATGGAGAACTGCAGGACAGGAAGAGCTCTGATGCGATCAGCAATACTTCGCAGAATTGAGTGGCTCATCATAGTTAAAATTTCATTTTGGATTTCTGGACTGAAGTATTGTTTTTTGTCCCCTTTGAGCCAACTTTCCAGAAGGGGGTCAGTCTCAGCTTTATTTCTGACATGCTGGTACAGATTTCCATCATCTGACTCATGCCCTCGCATTGCAAGCCCCTGACGTGCCAAGTACTTAATTGAACTCACCACATGATTAAAACCGTGCCGATTATCAGCTTGTTGTTTGGCCCTGACAGAGGATAACATGGCATCTACAGGTTTTTTTTGTAGAGACACAGCTACAGCATGGCGATGCACTGCTGCTCCTTCATGGGATGCAAACCTTTGTAAGGCCTTTTTCCAATTTTTGAAGCCCGTAGATATGAAGGCAGGATCAGCCTTTCCCGTGAAAGGATTGCTTTTGTCACTGCAGAGTTTTGCACAGTGAAAGCACACAACTCCCTTTAAACCTGGACTGTAGTGAAGCCAGGGGTACAACTCAAACCATTTCTGTTGAAATGTTAGAACCCTATTACCCGCTGCCTGTATTTGAATGAGCTTAGGGTCAGGCTGATTAGGCTCGCTACACTCAGGAGGAACACCTTCCCACTCTCCCTCTTCATCACCATCTCTCTCACTGTCTTCAATATGATCATGTTCCTGAAAAGACAAACACAGGAAAAAATAGCCTACCTTAGGGCTCTCCCAAAAACCGAGATGCATCATCCCTTATGCTGTTCAATATCCTGTTCATGTTCTGCTATTGTGTTCAATTATGTACAATATGATGTTTATTTTCAGTGCCTGTGTTGGATGGAGTTATGTTGTATAAACATCCTGTTTATGTAAAGGTATGATTTTAGTTCTAAGCCTATAAGACTGTTGCCACTGTAAATAAACCACAGCTATTAAAATTCTGTTTTCTCCACAACCACGTCACTATTCTCTTAACTTTTTCTCACATTACACATGATGGCACGCCACTGCTTAATGGGCAACCAGTTGTTAAGTAAATTATGTGAATGGTTTAATGTTTTCCTTTAAGGTATTAGTCTGCTATGTCTCTAGATACAGTCATTAACATGAAGTACAGTCTGAGCTCTGAAATCTGTTATTTCAATGTCACAAAATAAGGCTACAACCATAAAAAGACCAGAGCGAGCTAGACTTTTTTACTTGGGGGGGCCAGGGGGTGGCCAAAGCTATTTCAGGGGGGCCAGTATATAACAATGACTTTTCAATGCTGCGCGATTGTTGACGGGGGGGGGGGGGGGGGGGGGGGGGTGCTGCAGAGACAGACAGTACGTTTGTGGTGGGGGTGTGGTCGTGTGGAGGGGTTGATGTCCTGACTTCGCGGGAAAATATACTTTGCATGAATAGTTTGTAACGGTGTACTTTGCAGAGGTTGTTTGCACAAAAAACAATATTATAATTTATATATGTTTTGCGGGGGCGGGGCTAGTGGGTGTCAACATTGGGGGGGACGCGTCCCCCCCGGTTCCTACGCGCCTGCGTGGGGCTGGACGAGGAGGGGGATTTAGGGGAGAAAAAATGGGATTTGGGCGTGGTGTGAGTTAGGGCTGGACCCGAATATTCGACTATTCGGATATTCGTTCGTTGGGTAGGTATTCGGTTTTCAATTTTGGGATTCGGATATTCGTTTTTTTTTTTTTTTTTTTTTTTTTTCTAAATGTAGGCTATCACTAAAGGCGAACCGCAAAATACATTTTGTCAGAACATTCTTGTACTATATTTATACTTGACTGTTAAGATGTGGAAATATATACCATCTCAGCTTGGGCGCGTGACATCACTCACAGCAGTGAACGTCAGGCTTCAGTTTGTAGCGTTTGTAGCGCACCGCGGACCTACGACCGTATTATGACAGTCCTGGACCGGCCCAATAATCTGGACCGGCCCAAAAATAATAATACACAAAATAAAAAAATACAAAATAATCGGCCTGAAATCGTCCGGCCGAACCTCCCTATGGCAGCCCGTCCCTGGTTATAGGCCTATGCGGCGCTCGTAAAAGCCGAACAATGCGCTCTTAAAGGTTTGGAGATTCAACAAGACTACATCTGTAATCCAATCACAATAAGTAGCCTACTTATCGGCCAACAATAATCAAACAAGGCAGTAAAAGTGGGCATTAAACTGTATAACTGTTTTGAAAAAAGGGGAAAAGGCAGACATGTGCCCATACAATATGCAGCCGGCGCTCGGAAAAGGCTCGCGACAAAAAGATGAGCCACACATTTAGAAACAATTGCATGAACTATCTAAAAGCAATACCTTAGTCAGAAAACATATATGAGGCTGAACGTTTTGTTAAAATGTCAGTTATGGAAGTATTTAAAATGTTGGAGCGGCTGGCTTGACCACGCGAAACCGAGAGACGGCTGTCTTGACCGCAGTACGCGATCGGTCATTAATCAATAATCGTATTTAACCGTATAACTGCACACAACTTTATTTAACAGCAAGCAAATGGAAAACACGTGTTTGTATTGTGGTGTCCGGCTCCTCCGGCGGAGCGGTTCATGTTAGGAGTCCGGGAGGGTTCACCTTCACGGCGTAGTTACGAGGGATGTGCGACTATCGTCTTAAAAATACTAAAGTGTTTCTTAAAGTTAGAAAGATATTAGATATTCAACCGATATTCACGCTCCGAATTACAGCGATCAGACACGGGGAACTAAAGCCGCGATCACCGCACCGCTTCAAGACTCACAGTATGCAACACAACGTCCTTTTGATCGATAACAATATAAATTGATCGACACATTTCTTAACGATCAATGATCGATCATCGATTAATTATGCCCATCCCTAATAAGGAGTAATGTGGGAACATCTGGGGCTAAGGCAATTGGCATAAAAAACTTTTTTTTTGTTTGCCCCCCCCCCCCGAATATTCAAATATTCGCTGTCGATTACTACCGAAGCTCCGGAGCCCAAAATATGGTATTCGGGACAGCCCTAGTGTGAGTTGGAAATCCAGAAAATGGAATGGGGAATCCGGACTGCGTGGAGAGAATGAAAGGCTGGATGGGGTCCCAGTGGGTGAAAGTTGGGAGTCTCCTGGTGGGGCTGGGGGAGACTCCACTTGTTGGGCTGTTGGGGCTGGGGGAGACTCCTCATGTTGGGTTGTTGGGGCTGGGGGAAGCTCCTCATGTTGCGGTAAGGATGATGACGTTAAAACCTCTCTCTCGGTGTGCTGTCCTTCATGGTCACTCCTTATCTCAGGCGGTAGCAGTTTTTGTCCAGAAGGCTGTCTTATCTGTTGTTTTGGATTGTCTCGCCTCTTGTCCTTGGCAGGGGCTGCTGGTGACCGACGCAAAAAATCAAAAATGTTGTAGCTTAACAGCTGTACTCCTGACTTGTTTAGGCAAAATCCATCTGCCTCAAAGAGGTGTCTGCGTTCCCAAAAAATGTTGAAATTGTCAATAAAGTTCACTGATTGTGTAGCACACGTATCTTTGAGCCATCTGTTTAGCATCAACAGCCTGCTGAATCTCTCGTCTCCTCGCCGAACTGTTGGTAGAGGTCCACTGATAAACACCTCAGTATTTAGACATCGAACTTTGTTCAGCAGATCATTAAAATCCCATTTCAATACCTCTGATTGTTGCTTGACAACATCAAGTGCTCCTGTGTGAATGACGAGAGATTTCACTGTCGGATGCTCAGCAGTGATTTCCAGAATTTTCTCTGAGATATCGGACACCATATCATTGGTAAAACAAAGTACTTTGGTGTTTTTGCTGAAAAAGTGTTTTGTCTTATTCACAGCTCCGTCACCCACTATCAGCATTTGAGGCCCAGTGGTTAGCTCTTTCTGCAGCCTTTTAGTATATGATTTAGCCTCATACCTTTCTCCGGTGCTGGAAGATGACCTTTCTTTTGGGGAGTCAGGGTCTTGTAAAAGTGGAGCAAATCTGTTCTCTAGTAGAATCCCTGTGTCTTTGGTCGGTTTGCTCTTACTTTTTGTTTTAGCCACATTCCACGGCTGTTCTCCTTGGTACTGGGGTTGAAGAGACCCTCCTGTGTGACAGCAGTGCAGGCCACTCAGTATCATCACGAGTCTCCAGGTGCTGGGTTCTGCCTGTTAACCGTCTTCCCATATCTGAGGGAGGCGATTTATCTTTACATGAATTATGCCTTGGCTTTGCACAAAGCATTTGTCTGCTCCTTTCCACTGATTTGGGTCATCGGTAGAGTGGTTTCATTCCCATATTGACCATTTACCTCCACGTTGACTTCGAGTTGCAGAATCTTTGTCTCCAGTACTGCTATCTTCTGGAGAAGTTTGTAGTAGTCATCCGTGGAAAAGGGAGGCATCTTGTTGCTAATTAGCTTAGCTTAGCTGAGCTCCACAAACCCAGTCAGTATAGTGCAGGCTTATGCTGCTGATAGGCCACACTCACAAAGTAAAAAGTGTTTAAATAATAGTGGTAGCCTTCAGATACTTTCATAAATTAAGCTCCCAGTGATTTAGAAGTATCCCGGACCCGCTTTCCATACATTTTGTAGCAAAAGGATAAGATTACAATGGGAAAAGTAAGAAAGTAAGAGCGGAGAGCGAAGAGCGAAGTGTCTACTCGAAGCGTGTAGGCATATGGTTTACAGAACCAATTTTCAGGTTTACTCACCAGCATTACAAGACCAATCGGGTTAAGGAACCAATTTTGATGGTCTCGTAAACCTAAAACTTTATAATGTAATAATTATTGAATATTAATTGTATAAGTCATTATGAATATATGTGTGATTACATCTACTTACATTCTACTGTTATGGCCCACCCCTTGCCTTTCTGACGTTCATACATATTGGTCTCACATGTACATTCACATATCGGCCCATCACTAGTTTATTTACTTATTTACTTGAGAAGTGAATGAATGGTCAGTACACGTTATGTTCTGATGCTCCTTTCA
This sequence comes from Merluccius polli, assembly GCA_030340625.1. Classification (NCBI taxonomy): domain Eukaryota; kingdom Metazoa; phylum Chordata; class Actinopteri; order Gadiformes; family Merlucciidae; genus Merluccius; species Merluccius polli. Next base: position 154,803 of record JAOPHQ010000309.1, on the reverse strand, counting down.
ATTCTGAAGTGTCTGTCCTCTGGGGAAACCACACAGATAATGCCATAGGTTTGAGCCATGCCCAAATATGGGCAGATCCAACACATCTACAATATACAGAATTTAGTCTACTGGGGCCGTATTCACAAAGGATCTTAGGGCTAACAGTAGCTCCTAACTGGCGAATTTAGGAGAAAACTCCTAAAAATAATGGGCGTATCAGTCTTAAATTTAGGACTCCTATTTTTCACTAAGAGCAATTCACAAAGTATTTTAGGCCTAAAAGTAACACCTAAGTCTAGGTGAGCCTAAAAGTCTCGAGAGGACTCCTAACTCAGTAAGACCTATTCACAAAGAATCGGAAAATGGCTGCGAGACGAAATGTTTTGGAGACAATGGAAGACTGTGAATTGATCAAGAGAGATAGGCGAAATCGTGAGGGTATGAAACTTGTTGTGAAATTAGTGCGGGACGCAATAACTCCCCGACTTACAGGAATAACCCGATTAGTCCGGAAATAAAATGTTTGGCAACATATTTAGCAACAGGGAAAATGCAATTTTGCAATGCCAACGATTTAGGAATATCGCAACCAGTGGCGGATTTAGGAAATTTGGGGGCAAAGGCAGGCATGGGGCCCTCTGAAATGAGAAGACAACACACAAAACAACAGGTCAATTATACAGATACATACATTTTAACAGTATTATTTTTTACCAGCAGGTTCTCTGATAGAATACTTAGGATGGATCACATACATAGAATTGATTTCACTGTATAAGTTGTAATTTCATAACTATGGCCCGGTTTCACAGACAAGGCTTAAGCCTAGTCCCAGACTAAAATGCTGTTTGAGCTGGCTTAACTTTAAGTCACTTGCACAGACTTAACTTAACATAGTCATAGATTTAGTCTGTTCTGGATTAAACAAAGCCAATTGCAAGAGGGTAGATTAGAGCTACTCTAGGACTAAACTGAAGTTTATATTAATCCTGCAAAGAGGCAGGTTTAACTTAAGCTTAGTACTGTCTGTGAAAGGGAGCACAGATGGTTTGGGAGCATGGAGTATTTGGAATATCTAAATGAAGACCAATATTTGCTACAGAGGCCAGCCAGACAAATACTTGTGGATAGGAGTAGTCCATTGAATCAGTTTGATGAAATAACTTTCCGAGACCGCTTCCGTATGTACAAAGAAGATGTACTGGAGATCATTACTTAGCTTGAGCCTAGACTTTCCTCCATGTCTCAAAGAGGAAGGCCTGTACCCAGTTCTCTCCAAGTTCTGATCACTTTGAGATTCTTGGCATCAGGAACCTTTCATCATGAGACTGGTGATGTGTGTGGTGTCAGTGAAGCAACAGTGTGTAGAATAGTTCACAATGTCTGCAGTGCCATTTGTGAACTGATAAATCTGTACATTAAGTTCCCTGATGCTGCTGAGCAAGCCAACTATAAAGTGCGATTCTATGAATATGGGAACTTCCCGGGAGTGATTGGCTGTATAGATGGATGTCATGTTGAAATCAAGTGTCCATCAACCCCTGATGCTGAGGAGTACAGGAACCGTAAGAACTGGTTTTCCATCAATGTTCAGGCTGTATGCACTCCCAATTTAGAGTTTTCAAACATTGTTGCCCGTTGGAAAGGAGCAACACATGATTCAAGGATTTTTCACAACTCTTCATTGTGTGCTCAGTTTGAGAGAGGGCAACATAGTGGACTACTACTTGGTGACAGTGGATATGCTCAGAGTTCCTATTTATTCACACCTTGGCCACATCCCACAACAACTGAGCAGCAAAGATACAACAGAGCTCATATTCGCACCAGAGGGATGGTCGAGCGTATGTTTGGAGTGTGGAAGAATCGATTCCAGTCTTTACGCAATACACTTCGTTTTGAGCCAAGAAGATGCTGCAAGGTGATCATTGCTACAGCTGTGCTGCACAACTACCTGAAGCAGCATAATTGTCCTGACCCTCCAATGGAAGAGCAGAATGATCCAGATGTGCCCATGCCCGTGGCAGGAAATAACCAAGGAGGACTTGTGCTCAGAGCTGCTTTCACATTGCAGCACTTCAGTTAGAAAAAAGATACATTTAACCATGGAATGTATTGATTATGGCTTGTTTTTGCCTTAGTAGTGTTTGTTGTGTACAACATATATAAATAGTGTGCTGAAAAATTAAATGAGATACTTAACCAAGGCTGTTCTAAAATGTAGGTTGTGGTGACTACAACACTCACACTCTTGTCATGTGAGAATAATGTTATTTTCACAACGTATTTCATTACATTCTCTCATGCATCTTTCTTTGAACAGCTCTCTCTTCTAATTTCATATCCAATTCAACCTGTAGAATTCTCATTTTCATGTCATGCTCTTCTTTCAGATATTTCATTTTCTGCTCATGAAATTCAAAGGCTAACTTTTCATGCATGGACATCCTTTTTGGTCTCTGCTGGAAGGTGGTGGCAGCATCTTTTCTCCGGGATGCCATACCAGATGTGGAGGGTGCACAGTCACTGTGCACTGGCTCTTCCACCAGTGTTAGAATGATTTCCTCTGGGGAAAAACATCACAAAACATCACATGGTCCTTAGAATGAATTGAAAATAAAGATAGACACAGACAGTGGAACAATCTGTATGTACAGAATGAGGCAACTAATTCACTTTCTATGGTATATTTACCATTTGTGCTCAGTTCTTCATGTCCACTGTCCAAATGGTCATCATCTGGTATACCATCCAGAGGTTGCTGGTCCTCCATTATCCCAGTCAACAAGTCAGCCAATTCATCGGTCTTGTCTTTACTAGGTGGGGGTCCACCACCAGTAGTAAATCTCTCTCTTCTGGCCTCTGCATTCCTTTTTTTCAAATCTAATTTGATGTTCTTCCACAGAGTCTATGAAGGCAGATATCATTCAATATAAACAATGTCACAAAACTATATGACATCTGTGATATACAGATCATAATAGACATGTCTCACCTGCAGTTGCTGTAACGCTCTTGTGGTTACATTTTCATTTGCATTGAATTCACTGCAAATGGCAGCCGAAGCACTCCTCTTCCTTTGTTCAATAGCAGCACTATGGCCTTTACTTTCAATAACAGCATGATTTCCCACAATTTGTTTAAGTAGAGTTTTTTCATACTCAGTATAGTTCTTTGAGCGTGTTCTTTTAGCTTCAGCCATGTTTGGTGTCAAAATTCCCTCCAGCAAAGCTCTCCTCAATTCCATTCCAGGTTTTTATGAGCACCAATAGGCTAACAGGCTGTGCTCCCACTTAGGCTAATGAGACTTGACCCAGGTGTTCTCGTTTAAGCTTACTCCAGGACTCCACAGTCTGGGACTAACTAAGACAAATGTAAGCCACGCTCATGCAAGCCACTTACATGACCTAGCTTTACTAGTCTGACTTAGGCCTACTCCTGGCTTGATATAAGCCTTGTCTGCGAAACCGGGCCTATATGTGACAGAGATGATTTACCTTTACACAGCTCAAATTTGGGCAGCAGCAGCTGCTGTCCTCTATGTTGTGGTGCTGAAATGAGAAGACAACACACAAAACAACAGGTCAATTATACAGATACATACATTTTAACAGAATACACATGTATTATTTGTTTTACCTTTTGTCCCTCTCTTCCTGTCCCTTTTACTCATATTCATCTCTATTTTTTTTTTTCTCTTCCTGTCCCTTTTACACATCTTCCTGTCCCTTTTTCTTGTCTTCATCTCCATTGTTTTCTCCTATCCCTTTTACTTATTGTCTTCCTCTCCCTTTTTTCTTTCTTCTTCTTTTTCTCTTCCTGTCTTTTTCTGTAGTCTTTGATTTCCCTTTCTTTTTCCCTTCCTGTCTTTTTCTCATAGTCTTTGTATTTACCTCCCTTTTGTCCTTGTCTTTTTTCTTCTTCTGTCCCTTTTACTCATATTCCTCTCCTTTTTTCCTTTTTCTCTTCCTCTCCCTTTTTTCTTTCTTCTTCTTTTTCTCTTCCTGTCTTTTTCTGTAGTCTTTGAATTCTCTCCTTTTTGTCCTTGTCTTTTTTCCTCTTCCTGTCCCTTTTACACATATTCCTGTCCCTTTTTCTTGTTGTCTCCCTCTCCATGTTTTCTTTTGTCCCTTTTTCTCGTAGTCTTTGTATTTTCTCCCTTTTGTCCCTAAAGTCTTATTTTGCGAGCCTTGGCCTCAGCAAATCTTGCAATGAGGAGATCCATATCCACTGACTTCCTGACTTCTTGCTCAATGGAGAGAACAGCAAGTGCAGACAGCCTCTCCTGTGGATAGGATAGGATATATACTTTTTTGATCCCGTGAGGGAAATTAGTTTCTCTGCATTTAACCCAATTTAACCGAATTAGTGAACACACACAGCACACAGTGAACACACAGTGAGGTGAATCACACACTAACCCAGAGCAGTGAGCTGCCTGCCCAACCAGCGGCGCTCGGGGAGCAGTGAGGGGTTAGGTGCCTTGCTCAAGTGCACTTCAGCCGTGGACTGCTCGGGGATCGAACCGGCAACCGGCAACCCGGTTACAAGCCCGAAACCTTAACCAGTAGGCCACGGCTGTTGACCTCAGATATGTTTTTATGAGCTTCAGTTTCGAGAAACTTCTCTCACCTGAGGCCACTGTCACAGGGAGAGTAAGCAGAAGTCTCAGTGCTATACTCATATTTGGATATAGGTCTAAGATATTCTCCCTGTAGATATAATCAAGCATCTCAGATGGTGTTGAGATGTTTGTGGGGAAGGATCTAACTGCTCCCTTTACCTCAAGATTCAGGTCCTCTGCATCAACATCATCAAATCTCTGCTCCAGTCTGTGGCAGCATTCATCCAGCTTCCCTTCCTTCTCAGTGCTTCTCATGACGTCAGTGGAGTAGAGAAATCCATACAGCTCATAGAAGGTTTCCATGTGTGAAAATCTCTCATTTAAAGTAATAAGAGCTGTATCAAGAGGCAAGAAAAATTCTCTTTTGTAGATCTCTTCTGCAGTTGACTGAGTTTGCTCTTTGCCTTCATACTCAAACTGTCGGGTTGTTCTTCTCTGACGCACCTCTAGCCAGCTCATCTCTACCTCAAGCTTCTCTACTATTTCCCTGGCCTCTGTTTTGGCAGTGTTGAGCCCATCATCCCGAAATTCCTGAAGGAATTCTGTCACTGCCCTGATTTCTTTCCCGACCGTTTCAATTGAAACTTTCTGGCTCTGCAGGGTCTTGCTGGCTTTATTTATCTGGAACAACACATTGTACCATATAATGGTACTTACCACAAAAGGCCACCTCTGCATCTCCTGGCAGATGCTTCCAGCTGTTGAAACAACTTCTGCATCCCTTTTCTCCATGGCATATTCCTTTAGAGCAGTCAATGCCTCCACAATTTCAGTAAGCTGGTAGCGAACAGCTTTGATAGCTTCAACCCTGGACTCCCACCTGGTTGTTGACAATGCCTTCAGTGTGAAATTCTTGACGTGCTCTGTGAGAATGGACCAGCGATGAACTGAGGAGCTGAACAGAGTGTAGAGTCGCTGTAGCAGACCAAAGAAGCTGATGGATGTCACAGATGACTTGGCAGCATCCCCAACAACAAGGTTCAAAGTGTGGCTTCCACAAGGAACACACAAAGCCTTACTGTTTAGTTCTAACACTCTCTTTTGGACCCCCTGCTTTTTACCCTGCATGTTACTGCCGTTGTCGTAAGACTGGCCACGGCAGTTGGAGAGGTCCAAACCTAGTGTTTCTAGGTGCCCTAAAAATGACTCGCATAACCCTCTTCCTGTTGTGTCAAGTGCCTGAAGAAAACCAACAAAGTGCTCATGAATGGAGATACCTTTTGAGGTTTCACAATTCACAATCCGTAGCACCACTGAAAGCTGCTCATTGTGACTGAGGTCTGGAGTGCAGTCCATGATAACAGCATAATATTTAGCTTTCTTTACTTTCTCCACAATTGCATCGATTGTGCACTTTGCTACAAGGGAGATGAGTTCATTTTGAATGTGTTTGCTTAAGTAATTGTCGCTTAGCTCTTTGGCCTGACTTCTCCTCAGATGCTCTCTCATAATTGGGTCAAACTGAGCCATGAGTTGAACTTGCCCAAGGAAATTTCCATGAAAGATTTTTCCAATCATTAAACCCATCCTCACTCAGCTGATTGCTCCTTTCTCTGTTTCCAAACAGGCGGCAGCAAAAACAAATAACACGGTCCTTCTTTTCACTGTAGACAAGCCATGATCTGCATATCTGTTCTCCATTTTTCATTTGCATGTAGTAATTGCTGCTAGTAAATCTGCGCCCACCTTAATTTCTTGGGAAGATCCTGTCCTTCACCTGAAGTGGTCCTCTCTGCACTATTGAGCAGCGTGCACTATCAGACAGCTGTTTTGGCCAGAGTGCTGGGTCATCCTCAAGAAGTACACCGTGCTGACAGCTTACTAGAAGAGTGGATGATGCTGGAGTCTCGTAATCTGGTGGAACCACATCATCCAAACCTGGCTGGATAATTTCAGAGCTCTCACAGCCCATCCCTGTCTCATTCTGAAAACAAACACACACAGAACACAATATAAGGCTCTTACCCAGTGGTGAAATGTATATTTACTCAAGTGCTAACGTAGACATTTGAGGATTTCATGCAACTTCAATTTTGTCTGCTCTGCTGTATCTCAGAGGCAAATACTGCACTTTCTACTCCACTACTGTACATTATTTACGTTGCTGGTTACATATTTCAAACCCTTCCTGCACAGTGAAAACCATGTACCCTCAAAATGATGATTTAATGTTAATATTTGTGATAAACTGAAAGAGTCTTCCTTTGTGGGGTAACTTCTTAAGCCAAAACTCTTTAAAAAATCGTCTTGGGCCAGCTGGAAAATGCATAATGAAAAGGCTGAAAACAGGCTGCATCTCACAGGAGAGACTAGTGATGCTACAAATATTATGACAATTGCTTAAACTGCCCAACAGTACGCGAATTCATTCTAAATTAGCTCAACCTTAAACATCTACAACAGTAACTGATAACACACATTAAAGCAATAAAACGCCTACTAAATAATTGATTTCTCAGCCTCTGTAGCAAATAGAAACGAAATTCAAAGCTTACTTCAAAATGACCCATACGCTTCTGTCTTTAAGGAATACTTATGACAGACCCTCCCCAACAGGTGTCGACGTCGTTGTACTTACCGGTTGTGGGTTGCTGCTGCTGCTGCCGGCCGCTGCCGCAGGCACAGTGAAGAAATTGGTCACTTTCTGTAACTTAGACGTAAAATTTCGGGTTTCCTCCTTCTTCCTCCTCTTTTCAGCACCGCTGGGGTAGCTTCTTTTCATCTTTGTGTTTTCTTTTCTCTTCTCTAGTACTCTACTCTTCCTCTCTCGCCATTTCGCGCCGTTTGTTTTTGTTTTTCTGCTGTCATCCTGGATCCGTTCTGCACATGCGCAGTAAGATGGACTGATCCAATGTAGTGGAGACTGAAGGGGGGGCCCCGACACACACATAATACGATAAGCATTCTGCTGGCATTTTAGCGAGAGGATTTTATTCAAAAACATAATTAATGTGCGCAAATAAGTAATAACTGTATTAACCATAAGTGTATGAGGATTTTTATGGGGCCCTCAGGAACTTGGGGCCCTAGGCAACCGCCTAGTTTTGCCTAATGGTAAGTCCGCCCCTGATCACAACCATCACTCAGCCGTAAACCAAACCATCAACGCGCTCTGTAGACCACATATCAATTCAATGCAATTCAAACTTTATTAAGGACACATCTCGTGAAAGGTCCATAACACCAACACAACACAATACAATAATAATAAAATAATAAAAATAGAATAAAAAATACATACACATATATATACATCGACATACATATATGTAAATACACATACTGTATATACACACACACACACACACACACACACGATTCCACAATGATCCTATATTTACATACAGGCTAGAACGCCAGTGGTTCCACATTCTGGACGAGAGCTCAGTTCAAAGTTGGTTAAGGCTGAAATAATACCATTAATATCATCCAACAGTTTATCCGGTTTCCTTTGGACAATCAACAACTACACAGGATCAAAGCCAACTTCATGGCAATTGCAGGTATGCCCGGTGTGGTCGGTGCTATTGACGGGACGCACATAAAAATAATTGCGCCATCAAAAGATGAGGACGTGTTCGTCAATAGAAAGAAAGTACATTCCATCAACACGCAGATTGTTTTTGATGCAACTTTTAACATTCTTGATGTTGTTGCAAAGTGGCCTGGGTCTAACCATGATTTGCGTATTTTAATGGAGAGCGGTCTGAGGCAGCTTTTTGAGAGGCACCATGTACCAGTTGGGTGTCAATTGCTGGGTGACAGCAGCTATCCCTGCAAGACGTGGCTCTTGACACCCTATCTCAATCCACAACCGGGAGCACAGTTAAAGTATAACATGCAAGTGATTACGCAGATTACACTTGGTCCTATGCGTAAAAAACATCGTATTAGCTCTTTGCAGGGCCGGGTCTAGGCAGGGGCAAGAGTAAATAAATGTTGTGCCCCCTCAAACTAAATCCCCCAAAATATATTATATTTCATATATTTTTATTATCTCATGCCTCTGTCCAGAGCCGTTTCTTGCTATATGCGGACTATGCGGCTGCATAGGGCCCCGCCGCCACCAGGGGGCCCCCAAACTGCACCAGGGGGCACCCAACCCCCCCCCCCCCCCCCCCCCCTCGTCGGTCGTAGGTCCGGGGTGGGTTACGATCGCACCCCCCCCCCCCCGTCGGTCGTAGGTCCGGGGTGTACCCGCATCCTAGTGAGTGAATTTGTTAGTTAGACATGGTAAAAGGTGCTAGAGCACAATGCCCCCTCAAGATTTGTGGCTGCCCCCTCATACATGCCTGTCTAGACCCGGCCTTGGCTCTTTGTTGCCTTTTATTTGTTGAATCCATATTTATTATTGTTTACTGTTTTCCTCCATATATGTTAAGAGCACACAAAAATACACGAAATGTTGTGGAGAGAGGAATTGGGCAGATGAAACGTCGATTTCATGTCCTGCACGGCGAAATACGCCTCAGCCCAGAGAGGGCAAGTACAGTGATCTCTGTATGCGCCACTCGGTATGGGCTGTTATTTAAAGTGTTGAATAGTGGAGATATGCTCATTGGATAATAGTTTGCAGGGTGCTTTTAATTGCCTCCTTGATTTAATGCAATTTACGTATTTTTATTGTTTGCTCTTTCTCTCTCTCTTTAACGTGCATATAGGCTACAACGTCATTATCGTGGTCTGCACAAACTTGTCATCATGCGTGTATTCTGCTAACTGCACTGTCCATAACTATTTGATAGGAATTAACTTCTAGCCTAGGCTATTTCCTTGTTCTTCTGTGATTTAGTGGGCTCGTTTGTGGGATGTTGCGGATGAGTTTCACAGAGCCTGCTCTGAATAACCAAATCACCGTACTGACCACTTCTAAACTCGTGCACGAGAATCGATGTAATCCATAGCAACGGCGCGTCACTCTTAGTGATTTATCCTTAGTATGAGTAGGTCTCAGCGGCTTTGTGAATAACTTTTAAGAAAAAACTCCTAAGTAAAATGTTTTAGCGTAGGAGCACTCCTAGCAGTAAGATAAAATGCTTTGTGAATACGGCCCCTGGTCGATAGATAAAACGTTGCTTAGATGCCACTCAGGACCTTTGTCCTCCATCCATCATAATATCAAACTTCTGACTCCAGTTACCTTTACTCCGTTCAGGGAAAACAGTCAAACACATATCTGACCTTGGCTGCTATAGCTATCAGAATGCCTCCTGTTTTCCCCAAAAGGAGCAGACTCACTGCACTATCTCAAGGGGGGACAGTGTCTAAACCCAAGGTTTGGTGTGGCCTTGCCAGACTCCAAAGCCTAGTTTGACCCAGTGCATATTAATGATGGAAAATTCCCTAACACGTGCTGCTTAGAGTAAACAAAAGATCAAACATTACATCTGCGTCTAACGCCGCTATTCTCTCTCATAATCTTCAAAAAAAAAAACTTCATAACAACAATTTAAAGACCACTGAGAATGAAAATAGCTAAAAAGGAGGATTGGAGTGGGTCTTTATTAAATATCGTATTGTAGACCTTGTAATGTTTATCAGTCCTCTTATACCATTACCTGGTTTGTGTTTGTGTTACATGCAAACAGACCTTGTAATGTTTATCAGTCCTCTTATACCATTACCTGGTTTGTGTTTTATATGTAAACAGGCCTCATAAACACTGTTGGTTTCACAAACCACTATTTGGTCTGACCCCGTAAGCCTGTGATATGTCACATATTCTTCTAAAAGATAAATGATGATTTTGAAGTCAGATTTGTGTTCTGCAGACAAAATACACATTTTGGATATGTATTTTAAGTTCACCAGATGTTGCGTTAGGTGTGGTCTCATAAACGCTGCCATGCAAGAATCTGCAAGACTGGTCTCTTAAACCACATGCCTGTGTGTGTGTGTGTGTGTGTGTGTGTGTGTGTGTGTGTGTGTGTGTGTGTGTGTGTGTGTGTGTGTGTGTGTGTGTGTGTGTGTGTGTGTGTGTGTGTGTGTGTTGCTCCCAAAGGTTTTCTTCTGGTACAGACAGACCAACACGCTGCGACTGATGTTTGACAAGTACTCACTGACTTCTTCCAACCTAGCCTAGTCCTAACTAGACCTTGGTACTCATTTCATTCATACTAAAGGTCTAGCAGTGCTGTAGAGACAAACGATGTCTCACTTGAAGGCGGGTGCTGTTGAAGTTTAAAACCTATTGGCTCTGCACAGTGCCACTCTGGATCTGCCTTAACCAATCGCTAACGTTTGGTTGTGACGTATTTCATGCGCCAGAAACCACGTTGCGCGCAGTATACAAACGGCAGATGCAGTGAGCATTAGCATCATAGACATATACATAGACGCCTCATGACGTGATGGAACGTAACCCAGCGTCGCCGCCATATTGGTAGGGAGTCCTCACTCTAGTCTAGCATAGGAGTCAACGGGAGAGCAAGCTATGCCAGTATGTTGTGCAGCTTACGGCGCAGTATTGACACCAGATCGTGTGGGATTACCTTTAACAAGTAAGATTGAACAATAATTCTTATTATTTCAACAACAAAAAAAATGTCGTCCTGTATCATAAATAAATCCGGTAAAAATTCGGGGAGTTATGCTTATTATTGTAGTTGGGGATACGCCTTCCTCCATAGAAATGAATGCACTGGGGGCGCACTGGGGACCCATCCAAGATGGCGGCCGCGCTGCTACGTCAGCTCTAACGGGCAGCGTCAGTCTATGAGGCGTCTATGTATATATGTCTATGATTAGCATTAGCATGCCCGCCTCCGTACTTCCGCTCAATAACTGAAATTCGCGCACGACCTCTACATCACTGTTCTCAGGCCGCGCCTCCTGTTCGCTGATTGGACCGCAGATTTTGGGGAAAAGAAATCGTTCTAACATAGTAGCATCGCCAGACCTTATGCTGCGTTCGACGGCATATGGGATGTGGGACTTATCCTACCTCCAACTAAGAAAAGTGCACTGGAATGCCTGTCGAAGTGGAACCTCCAACTGGCGAAGTCGGGGGAGCTCGACCTCCCCCGACTTCGCCACAATTACGTCGGAGCAAAATGGCGGCGCCCATGGAATCACACGTTGTGAGAACGAATAGGCTATAAACTTTACTTTTCTGAGTGTAGGGTTGTTTTAGACAACTTGTTTTAACACAACTTGTTTTTCATATTATGGCGTGAAATTATGTCGTTATTCTGTTAGCATGAAGATATGTAAATATACCTTAGCGATATGGCAAGCTTTCATACGGCGCCAGAACATCTCTAACACCGCCATATATCGTTACCCAGTGCTGGACAATATGTTAATCAATGTGTTATTGATACAATTGTAATAATTCCTCTAAAGAGACTGCGGTCGTCCATGTTTTCTGTTTACATTCCACTTCAATTACCTGGAACGCTTTGAAGTAGGAGGTAGTAGACTTCAGGTAGGATAAGTCCCACATCCCATTGCCGTCGAACGCAGCATTAGTACTGAAGTGAAATGAAATTTGAGCGGAAGTACGTAGGTGGGCGGAGCCAGGCTACTTCCAACCAGCAAACAAACACCGTGAAAAACTGGACTAAAACCAACACTACATTTATCCACCAGCATATCAGCGCCACATGAGTCTCGGTGGGCTCATAGGCTACCTACTACACTAACGTCAATGCCCTCTTGAAACTTGCGCTGACGCTGACTTGAGACACAATACATGAAGAAGGCAGACTGAATAACGAACAAACACACACCGTGTGTGCGCCTTCTGACCACACATTTAGGAGGCGTTACAATATTTTAATGTCACGTGACCACAGCATGTTGTCTGTTCAACGTCATTCACTGGTTTGAACAGCAGGTGGAGCTGTTGCCCAACACATTGAAAAACCACTCATGACATTATTTACAACGTGATTGCACAACATCCCCGATAATAAACGAGCCATTTTCTCTGGAAAGGTATTTTAAATGAGGAAAGTAGCACATTTTCCTGCGACAGCTACAGCAACATTTAGACACAACTCTGCAGTCTCGTTCATTAACCGGGAGAATATATTGACTTTATTTAGACTGGAAACCACTGATGAAAAGCCCTCCTATTCAAGTGAGAAGTGTTGTTGAAAAATTGACCCCCTGACAGGCTGCTGTTTTGACAACACAGACTGTACTCCCAAAGTGAACAGATGACCATTGCTGATTGACCCCTGAGAGGCTGTTGGTTGCAAACCTAAACTGTGCACACAATGTGGACAAATTAACTGTCGCAAATGACTCGGACTGTGGATCCGAAAGCTGAAAAATTAACTGAGAACTGTCACTGACCTATACATCACCCTGGAGAATCCAGGACCGAGACCAGACGGTCACTGAACTCTATCACCCCGAGAAACCAAGAACTGAGACATGATGGCGCCTGAGATAACGGCACCCTCGTCATACGGAACTGCCCCAACGGCCACTCTCAAGGCGGCCTATCGGGAACATACATCTTGTGACAGAAACCAGCCGAGGGAGGGGGGCTTGAATCTGGCTGGGTGGACCCCTGGCTATAAGAAGAAGGCCCTGTCCCCCCCTCCGCGCGCTTTCCCGGAGACAGACTTTGTGCGGAGTTGTCTCAGTTCTCTTTTGAACTTTTGGTACCAAACGGCTAAGTGCCACTCACACTCTGTGCTCATTTTGATCAGATGGTGTATTTTGTAATCCTACTAAATTGTTAAATAAATCCAGACACATAGGTGAAACCTCCTTCGTTGTACCGGCCTTTTTTCTGTTTACCATCGTCCGTCTTTTTGTTTTTAACAACAGAAGCCTAATAAAGCCACAACAACAAGGATCAAATCTCGTGATTAAATGTTCAGTCATGTCGCGGTTATAGTTTAAAGGGACACTAAGTAATTTTTTCCCCCATCTAGTGGTCAAATTGTATTTTGCATTCAAACGAATTGATTCTCTCCAGCGCCTCGCGTTTTTGAACTACGGCAAGCGGTATTAGTCAAGATTCAAGAAGCTATGACATGATAACATGTCTTCAAACACCACTTCATCACGTTTTGTTTCTGATGATGAGGTACGTTCAGTGCTCGAAGTGGAAAAATATAAGCAACGTGGGGGGGGGGGGGGGGGGGGGGGGAATATTAACCCACCGCGCTACGACCGACGGGGGGGGGGGGGGGGGGGGGATATTAACCCACCGCGCTACGACCGACGGGGGGGGGGGGGGGGGGATATTAACCCACCGCGCTACGACCGACGGGGGGGGGGGGGGATATTAACCCACCGCGCTACGACCAACGGGGGGGGGGATATTAACCCACCGCGCTACGACCAACGGGGGATCGTAACCCACCGCGGACCTATGACCGCAGCCTGTGACAAGTGCCGGTACGCAAGAAAAAGTGCCGGTACGCTAAAGGGTAAAATGTAGAAGTGCCGGTGCTGCGTACCGGTGCGTACCGGCCCACTTCGAGCACTAGGTACGTTATTTCAAACAAACTTCAAACTGCATTGAATCATTAGTGTGAGCATGTATGAGTAATTACTCCTCCAGATAGTGAATTATGTTCTCATGTTTATATCGTTTTTTAAGTGACAAGCGCGTCTCGCTAAGCTCCTCCTCTGTTCCAGTCACGCTGGCTCTGAGTGAAAACGCGTTTAGCCTTTTAGCTTTTTGTCCCTCTCGGGAGTCCATAGACCGGAAAGACATGGCGGCCTCCATAGAGCTTGCCCGCCCTATGTATATTCTGATAAGTGATTCTTCGCTCAGGAGGATAAGTGAGATTGTTGACATTGATCATTGTACACCAATGGGGACTTATTTATGAATGAAGACGTTGATTTGAGGTAATAAATTACTTAAAAAACTACTTAGTGTCCCTTTAAAACATTAGTAGGCCTATTAGTATTGGTATTAAACCCTAACCCTTTAAAACATTAGTTTTAAACTATAGTCCAGACCGACAGACAGGAAAACGTGGTGCAGCACGAAAGAAACTAACAATTAAAACACGAGTTTGAAAGTCGTGTCACGAAAAACAAAATGGCGGCGGGACCAGTTCGCTCGTCGGTTCTAAAGTGTAGTGCTTTACTTTTAACAAATAATAAATATTAAATATATATATTAAAAAATAATAAAGCAGCCTAATTGTAAGAAATGTAAAGCATAGTAAAATATTTGACCTCACTTTCTGAAACTGCTGTAAATAAGAGTAACAATTACAGACCTATTTCTCAAATTCTAGTTTCAAACATTGTAACTTGCATGTACCAACACATCAGAGAAAGATAACAGGAATGCCGGGTCCAAACAAACTTTAATTCCAACAAAACAGACATTTCAAATAATGTGGCCACTAACTAAAACAGGACCTAACCCAGCTCAGAGGTCAGAAGTGAGCCGTTTTTCTAACAGCTTTATTTTCAGTTCTGTTTCTTTGCGTCAGCTTTATTTGTTCATTGGCCAGTTCAATTTGTTTGACTGCCCTCTCGGTCTCCATTTTGAGGAGCTTTTGATAAGCATCCTCATCACCGGCATGCCTCTTCCGTCTCCGACGCTCTGGCTCTGGCCCACGAACCTCTTGTGGTGGATCGGGTGGAACAATGCTGTTGCTGGTTTAAGGGTCATCCTCTGTAGCCTCCACAGGTGTGAGGAACACACATTCAGACGAGAGGTTGAGTGGCTCGTCAGCTAGCTCCCCAACACTGGCTAAACTATGAGATGTGTGCACTTGCATTTTTTCAGTGTCACAGTTTATATCATGCTGCACATTGAAGCACTTTCACCACCGTATCGCTGTCTACTCAGCCTACCAATTCCAGGAGAGTAACGGAGGAGGCAGGGAGAAAAGTTGGTTTATTGAGCCTCAGGTAAGCACTGTGTGTTTGTTTTTTCCTTTTGTCTACGTGTCTATCACATTCACAAACACATTACCCATTATAAGTATTATATTATAAGTAAGCATGTTGTCTTGTCCAAACGTACTAGTTTGTCGCTGTACCCTTATAATTATCTGTGTACAAGGACAGAATTCAGTCCCTCTCCTCCAAGATAACTTTTTCATAGTGTGTGTGTGGTTTTGGAAACAAATGGGCGTAACTGTGGCAGGACCCTCCATGCGGCACGTTTTAGCCGACAGCTAACGCGGTCCAATCAAATGCACGTACACTGATGACACCTCCATCTCACACACACATACTCTCTGTGGAGTTAAGTGCTGAGCTGGATTTCACCCACCACCTGCTTTGGTTCTGCTCTGTATTGTATATAACCTACACAATGGGTTACGATATCTGATGTACCCCATGGGGGGGATTGTCTAGTGCTCCCTGTTGTCAAATGTTGTTATGCTGTATCTGACGTGTATGTCGTGATTTATATACTGCAGCAGGGAGCCCCCCGAGTAGAGCCGTACCGCCACACTAAAGTGTATTACCATTTCAGACAAATAAATAAATGGTTAAATCTATGATATGAGTGATTTCTGATAGAACCTGTCTTCGTTTTTATGCTATCCAGCTGGTGAACCCATCCTGGCAAGCAGAGATGAAGGATGGCTACTGGCTGGGGAAGGACCACCCAGGGGTGTACCAGGGGGAGAGACAGGCCCTGAACGAGGACTACACCCACTCTGGCTTCGATCGTGGACACCTCAACCCTAACGGACACCATGCAGGTCTGCATAGAAAGCCTTTGTTCCCTCCATCATCATCTTCTCCTCTCCAGATAACCATTGATTTTGATGTGCCACTGGCCAATGCCTTTATGTAAACCCACTAAGCATGACCATGGTTTCTTTCCTACAGTCCCAAGCCGTAACGCCACCTTCACCCTGACCAATGTGGTCCCCCAGAACCGAAAGCTAAACCAGAATGCATGGAGGATCCACGAGACACAGCTGACCAGCCTGTTTCGGGCCAAGTGCTCCCGGGCCTATGTGCTGGTGGGCGCCATTCCCTCCGCCGACAAGTGGATCGTCAAGAACAACGTGAATCGGGTCAACATCCCTGACTACCTGTGGAACGCATACTGCTGTGTGGACAACAATGGCAAGGTCATTCAGAGTGGCGGCGCCTCAGCCAGGAATACAGAGAGCAACTGGGTTGAGCAGTACACTCTGGATGAGCTGGAGGAGTTCCTTCAGGAGTTCGCCAATCAGCCAGTAGGGGAGCTGTTTTACAACAACTGCAGATGAGTTCTCCTTTTTAGAAGTCAGTAAACTCAAAACACAGCGACCCAAACAAAAGTGGTTGCATTTGCTGTTTCTAATTGGCTCAAATTGGTGAAATGTAATACTAATTGCCATAGTCAGTAATTACTTTGGACAGTATCTCAGGATGGATGGTTAGTTTGCCTTCTATTTACCCTAGTCTTTGCGCTTTGCATATTTTGTTAATATCCCCTTTTGGAATGCAAATATTGAAATAAATTAAATTAGTTGTGCAAATTAATAATTATCAATAGAAGAAAACTCGGATCAAAACATTGGTATTGTTTGCTGTTGAATGGATTCACTCAAATTGAATATTCATTTTTACACACACCACACATTGTGGGAATCAATGTTTTTGCCCTTCTTCATACTGCTTTTTTTCTTAAAACGAAAATTCACAGCATGTGCCCTTAATTCATCACAAAGGTAAACAATTGATAAGATATTCTCACACAATGAATGTCATCTGTTCTGCAGTCATTTAAATAACTGAATGCTATGGTAGAATGCTACACTGCATACATTGAGCCATCCCTCTGCTCTCCACCACACAACACATTAAACTATACAGAACTTACTCTGTACCATCATGCTGTTTTATTACTAGACAGAATATCACAACATATATATTAAAAAACAAACAAATGAAGAACACACAGACAAGAAAACAAATCCTGAGCAGGTTATACTTATGATTAAGTACAAAAGTATTATTACTGTTATATGGATTACAATAGACCCATATCACAGGTGTGATCGTAGGACAAACACAGGTGTCGCTCATAACACTAACTATGGGTCTGCTACTAGGGCATGGGTAGTGTCCTACTTATCTCCACTATAAAATCATTATACCCTATATAGTGGACTCATCGTATCCCACAATGCATCGTGAACAGTAGCGTACAACCGATGGTCACTAACCAAGCACTACATACCATCACGCATTGTGCTGAAAGAAAAATGGCAGACGGACGAGAGAAGAGCACATCCATGGAGAGAGAGAGCAGCACAACCTGTTGTATGAATGCAAAAATAATATATTTTAATTATTTTATTCTAATATACATTATATTTTATTAATTTAGGAAAATATGCTCATTTATATGTATTCATCACAAAAGTGCACGGCGGTATTTATTATGGTTGGTCCACCAGCCGACGTTGATCTGGAACGTTTAAATTATGCGACAGCAATGACGTAATTAATGGCGAGTAGTGTCTGAATGTTTTTTCATTTTGCCCTCTAAATGTACATACATTTAGTCCTCTACAAAGAACTCCCTAGATAGTGAGTAGGGAGTAGTGAATGATTTCGGACATAGCCATAGCCTAGAGCTTCCAGTCTTTCTTGTGACACTTTCATTATATAGTGGAGAGCCTGGAGGAAGACACTAACAATTTGGGCAAGCCAATTGGGTGGCGCTTGAGCCATGATTGGCTGGATTGGTTCGAAGGGCGGAACTGGAAGCTTGATGGACCAATGGCACACGGAAGTGAGGGAGCTAGACCATGAGCTAGACCAGTAAAAGCAACACATTGGATAAGACTAATCTTCACTGCTTTAGTCTACTACCCGTGTCCTGGTACATAAATGGAGCAGACCCATAATTAGTCTTATGAGTGATGCCTGTGTATGTCCTATGATGCCAGCTCTGTGAAAAGGGTCTATTCCTTTAGAAACATGCAACCACCTCATTGCACCACCATAACCACCTCACGTTTTCCCTTCCCTTCCGTTCCTTTTCATTTATAAAGGACCATGGGATGGTCGCTCCAGAGGGGCAGACCGGACAGTTCCTTCTCAGTGGCTGCCTCTATGGGCCAGCCCCAGGCCTTGAAGAAGGCACACAGGTTTTTCTCCACGGCCATGGAGAAGGTCTTGGTGTAGAGGTTCATCTTGCCGTTGTTGTCCTTGGGGACGTCGGCCATGTCTTGGTAGGCGGCAAACACATTCTTAAAGGCTCCCCAGCCGAACGCCTCCTGTAGCTGAGGTAGTGAGAGGAAGGGACATAGGGTGGAGAGAGGTAGACCATATGTAGTTTTGGTTTTCGGTTGCCCAGTGAAACCAGGTATCTGTTCATGTTGAGCACTGATATATAGTAAATAGGACCAGAAATATACATTTGAAATGTGTCGCTTGTGTGAATGCTCAACGCTACAACTAATCAAAAGTGCTTGTGTCTACATTATATAGAGAAACGTCATCTCTAACCTGTAGGTATGTTTCCAAGGCCACCCATGTATTCCAGGTCTTAAGGTCTTTGCCTTGCTTGACATAATCCCCTGGACGAGATGCCCGACTTTTAGGCTGCAGAGCAGGATGTGCCTGCAAGGTATGCAACATAGGGTCTTCATTGTTACACCTTCTATGTATAAACAATCATTGGACTCATTGTAAGTCTTGCACTGTGTTAAGGGGACCTTTCAGCAGGGCCCTATATCCTGTGAACTGTTGAATTTCCTATAAAAAACATTTGACTAAAAGTTTTCCAGACTTCACCACATTCACGAAGGTAGCATCATTTTTAAATACATTTTTTTCTATATTTGTAACAAATTGCTAATGCCATTTACCTCTGCCCTGTTAATCCCCAGCACCTCCTCATGCACGTACACCGACCACAGGTTACACGTGCACTCTGTGGTGTGTGGCGCAAACTCCCAGCAGCCTCTCTGCTGGTTGTGCCCCAGCTCATGGATGTAGCCCCAGAGGCCGTGTGTTCTTGCTCTCTCCAGGTCAAACACTTCGTGGACCACAGAGGACAGCATCATGATGGGATAGCCTGCATGCATAAAACCTGGAAACACACAACAAAGGTAGGGTTAGAAAAGAGACTGTAGGGTGAAAGAAACCTGAGATGTGTGTTCATGTTCATCCAGAGGGGACAGAAGGGATATTGGTGGTGGTGGTGGTGGTGGTGTGGCAAAACACACCCGAGTGTCAGTGGGAATGGAAGCCGAGTTACCATGGGAAATTTGCACATCAGCAACAAAGCGTTCTTTGCGCGGGAATTTGGGTGAAACAACTGCCAGGTCAGCGATCGCCTTCATGATGTCATCCCAGAGCGCAGCCACCTCATCGGGGCGCTCCATGTCTCGAATGATGCTGGACGGTATGGTGAGGATGATGTTGTCAAACTCCAGTTCAGCCCAAGGAGCAGGGCTAGTGCGCAGCTCCGCCCACTCAGCAAGTGTTGTCACACCTGGGAGAAACAGGACATGTATTTCAGACACTATGGCAGTGTCCATATGGCAGAGTTGTTCACTCTGTCGCACCGTGAAATAAGTGTACCACTGATGTACACTTTTCTGCACTATAGGAGCCTATCCCATGATGCATTGTGATTCATTTTCATCAGACTCACCCAATACATCTGGTGACATCTAACACATGTTATGTAGTAAAGATCCCTATTTTATTTCATTTAAATTTTTCTTTACCTCACTCTTACCTTTCCTCTTCTTCCTCATCACTTATTGGCTCTTTGTTTCACCCTTTGTCACTCCTCATTTACCTGATTAAATTCACCTGATCACTCCTTATTTAAAGGCTGCTCTCCCTCTCATTCACCCTTTTCACCTTTGCATGGGGCGGCAGTTCTGATTTCAGAAGCCAGAATGTATGTTTTGTTCTCCTTTACATTCATCAGTGCAATTCTTTTTAAGTTTGGAGAAAATAAACCTTTGTTGATGATTGACATTTCCTGGCCTTTTCTTAAACGCATTCTAAATCGATGCCCATGACGATAATCAACCCTTCGTTTTGAACCTCCTTATTAACATGGCTTGTTTTATGCGACCAATACACGTCACACCGATGCATAGTGTCCAAATTCCCTCTATATTTGTTCCCTAAATAGTGTACTATATAGTGTTCACTATAAATGAAATAGGGAATGAGGGAACAAATGGGCCAAATTGAACATAGCCTGAATGATTCTACGTTGACAATGCAGCAATCAAATATATCTCTGTTAGTCAATTATTTAGGTCATCGGGAGTCAGCTGCATCATAATTGATAATCAATGATCTCAGAGGAACTCACCGGACTTATAGTAAGGCACGAGAACCGCCCTTTCCACTGTGACAATTAACCCCTCCGCCTGTGTGTTGCTTGGGGCCACCAGGTAGAGGAGCCCCCCCCAAAGGTTCCACACCTGCATCATGGGAGTGGTGATGTTGAAAGTCTTGTGGACACAAGGAGCTCTCCGCAGCTCTTTCAAGTGATCCAGACCATCCACCTGACAGCCGATCTGCACCTGGTACAACCAGACAGACAAGTGGGTAACAAGGATGTACAACGGACAGACAAGACAGATATTTACATGGAAATTATTAGAATTAGGGCCTAAAGGCTGATCATCCTGCTGAGTAATGTGTATTTGAGTTTGAGAATTTGAGTTTTGAGAATGACTTTTATGCAAGACAGGACAAAACAATAAACACAGTAGATAACAGAAACCCAGAGCACATAGTCCAAATAAGAGTGCTGCTAAACAGGCTGCCGCATACACAGCGCCATCTTGAGGAGGGCATGAGACTAATGTCTCATGCATATTCTCAAACTAGCTAAATATGTAGTAGTACTGTATATACATTTTAAAATAAATACAATATTTATTTAATTGTCGCTAGAGTGCCTACATAATTAGCAATTAGAAACATTTAAAAAAAAACGTCAAGGAATAAGCATGTACCTTCCATCCATTGTTGACAATCTGTGCGGGCAGAGATATGTAGGTCTTCATTCCAGGAGAGAGGTACAGTCCAGTACTGATCCACTCCTTTTGACCTAACACACACACACATCCACACACACGATGACACTGCATTTCACTTCACTTCACAGAATAGAAAAACAAATTTCTCTCATTGTGAGAAATGTTTAATTGTAAGATATGTGACTGGACCTGCTGTGTTTGCATTGATTTCAAGCTGATGATGTTGCACAACGGGCATGCTAGGGTTGTCCCTGATCAGGTAGGGCAGGAGTGTGTCAGGGTCCAAACACTTATAGAGCTCAGCCCCAATGGTCAGGAGCAGACGGTCCTTTACGCTGCTCACCGGACAGTTCACAGACACCTAAATAGATGATGTGAGATTCAGATTCAAAATTCAAAGTCTTTATTTGTCACATGCACATACAGTACATTGTAATGCTGGTGTTGCTGACTTCTCAGATGACATATTAAACTAAAGAAGATTTGTGCAAAAGTGTGACCTAATGAGCCTAATAATGTACAATATAAATTTAATAGAGGCATGTGTGGGGAATAAGCATTTAGGATGCCATTCTTTACACACCACAATATGCTGCACTTGGATTTATACCAATAACAGTGTAAGTAATACAGGATACAGATGATGCCCCAGCATGTGCTAAAACTAGCTGATGAGTGGACTAAGGGCAGACAGCTAGAATTGAGTGACATGGATTCTCATATCAATTGTGCCAAATCAATTCCTTGATTTGCTTGACCATGTACACCACATCATAGATCACTGTTTCCCCAGTAGGGGGTGGGGGGGTTGGCCTGTTATGCATACGAGGTTGCGGGAGATTGCCTAAAAATGTGGTCACACAGCATGCATGCCTGTACCTGTGGGATGCCGGCCTTTTTGACGATGTCAGTGAGGTGGGACACGACTTGTCTGTACGACACCGACTCGTTGGCCTCCATCAACAGATAGGTGGCACAGTCCCGACGCAGCTGCGTGAGGAAGCCCTCCTCCTTCGCAGTGAGTGTCTCCCCGTTGATCACGTGTTTGGCGAAGCGGGACACCATGTGGTGGAAGTGGTAGTGGTCTACGAAGGCCTTGTCGGGGTCGGGAGCCTCGTAGACTCCCTGCTGGACGGTGGCACCAAGCACATTCAGACCCATCTTGCTCAGTATGCGGTTCCCTGGAGTGAAGGAACAGAGGCTTATCCGTTACCAAAAGGAAAACCAGCAAATTAAATGAGTCCATTTTAGTTTTTTAAAGAAAATAATATGCAGGAATTCCATCTACTAGTAGTGAACCAAAAAGGTTTTGGTGGGGGCTACAGTTAGAAGCTGCTTAGCACATCAACATACAATAGGGAACATTCATCACGTGAGCCTCACATAGATAAGATGATCTAAGTACCTGCTTGAAGGTGGCTTAGGGCCAAGAACGCATTCCCTGGAGTATTTACACAAGTTCCAACCGGTTTAACTTGAGATAACAGACACCCTTCGCTTATGCAAAATTTAGCTGTTACACGGTCCAACCTTTACAAGGTTTGACGGTCAAGTGAACACTATTGTTGTTGTACCTGCAAAGTCGGTCAGTAGGTTGAGTGCTGGGTAACAATAGCACCAGTACCAGGCATGCCCTCCTATGAGTAGACCTCCTCCCTCCATCACAAAGTCCTGCATCTCCTGTGCCATCTTATCACAGTATGCCGTGCACACGAACACACTCAGTTCATTGGTAAAGTCTGTATTCAGACAGCTCAGCCCCGATGGGCCGTACATGGAGGGGAGATCGGTCAACGACGGGTGGACTCCAACTACACCTTTCCTGCCCTGGTCCAACCATCGGAGGGCATTGTGCCATAAAGGAACAAAATCCTGGGGAGAACATGAACAGCTTGTAGGTTAACACAATTTGTTGTCTGTTGAATATTAATGAATTAAGGTGTTTGCACACGGCCCCAACAAACACCAGCAGCCAACATTAGAATGTTGGCCTAAGCCAACACCGACTAGACATGTTAGCCAACACAAACCTTCACCCGACACCAACAACCACCGACGGGTATGGCACACTGGCCCGGTGCCGCGTTCGTTGGGGCCGTGTGCAAGCACGTTAAGACTTTGTCTCATCTTTGAAAATGTGACGGGTGGATCTAAACATTGTTAAAGGCTACATCCAGAGATGATGGAGCTCTGCATGCCTTAGGCCAGCTGTAATGCGGCTTGCATAAGTCTTCATATGTGCCCTGTACACATTCCATAGCAGGAACATCAGCCTTTAGGCCCTATGGCATAGCACTGCTTTCCCCATACAACTTGGGACACTGAGTGGCAGATGAATGCAGGCATTGTTTCATGTTGTGCATGCATTGCTGTCATATTTTACTTTTTATTTAACTGTATTTAAAGGAAAATCAGGATGTTGTTGAGAATAAAGTGAATGGCATGGACTACTCACACCAACAAGGTGAAAATCAACTCAAATTAAACACTTTCTGCATTGGTCTTTGCCTACATCCACGACGCTCTGTCACTGAGGGAGTGAGTGACTGAGTGACAGAGTTACACCATTGGTCGGAGTGAGTGTTGACGTGGTTGTTTTTGTTTCCACATTGGGCGTTGCTCTTTCGAAATAAACAGGCGAGGACAGTCCCTTACGACCTCAGAGAGTGTTTACAAGCGCTGTGTTTATTGACTGCCGTTCATTCTGAATCTATCGAGTGCTGAGTCCTAGCCACATACTAAGTTTTGACCTAGTCTTGTTTCTTTTCTAATCATATACATAAAGTTATATAAACAATCTTACATTTCAAACAAACCTGTTGGCCAAACAATGCTTCGTGAGTGACACATATGACTCGACCTCTGCCATAGTAGGCCCCTGCTAGGAAGGTAGAAATCGGAAAGGCAAGATGACCATGGACCTGAATCTCGGAGCACTCATTCTTTAACTCAAACTCAGACACTCCCTCCAGTAGAAACGCCAAGTCATCCTTAAAATTAACCCTGTAATTAAGAGAAGGTGGAGGGTTAATGACCACTGCATGCATGCAATATAATCTTCTACCCAAATGTAACCCAGTCCTTTAATTTGGAAAGTGGTATGTTATGTGACTGTTAAAGACATTTTTGTCTTTTAATTTAATTTAGTAGTCTCTACTCACGGATCTGGATTCCAGTGGCAAGGAATGGGTGGGAAAACAGAAAGACACTTGGCCTCTGAAAAATGCTCAGTGAAGTAGATTCCTGCCACGCTGGACACCTTGTTCCCTGGGAAGGCCAACAGAACGTTCTCCTTGGGGTGTTGTCCAGCCCAGGACCAGGCTTGCCCCGCGATCAACAGCCCTCCTCCAGCTTTAAGAAACTCCACCAGGGACTTCACATCTGGAGCCATGCTCCAGGCGTCCACCACATACACACCCACCCCCAGGTCTTGGCGGAAGCCTTCCACCACTTGGCCATGGAAAATGGTTTCATCAAGGTTATCCGCCACTGGCTTACAGCTTTGGTGAATCCCCACCAGGAGGTTTTCAGATCCATCGCCTCTGAGCCAGGTGAGGGTGTTCTCCACCAGAGCGGGCAAGGTGGTCAGGTAGCGCTCGTGACCCAGGACTACCATGCGTCCACGTCCAAAGAGAGAGGCGGCCATCAGCACCTGGCCTTGCATGTTCATGGCCAGAGGGAAGGCATGGTCTCCCATCAGGTACAATGTGCCAGGGGTGGCGTTGCCCCTCAAGTCCAATTCCTGCAGGCCTTGCATGAGACTGGAGTAGGCCCGCTGGTTGTCAGAACCAATCACTTGTGGTCTGGACATGGTTTCAGTTGAGTGGCTTAAAGGGTACAGGATATAGGATAACTTTCATTTAAGCCATAGGACTCTTGAAGTGAGGCAAATGGTTGCCTCTGTAACTGTGTTGTGGGTAGCTATGTGAAAACCACATTTGGCAAGATGCTGCTGTCATATTTCCGGGGCAGGGGAATATAATTAGAAAATAATGTCGTCTTTTAACCACAAAATGCTTGTTTATAACTGATCTAGATTGGATGACATATCATAAGGTGGGAAAGATATGGCATGAATCTGAATATTGATATATTTTAATGTGTTGAACTGTCCTTTATAAAGGCTAAGACTATTTGCAAATGTAGAGTGTAATATATGATATATATAATACAAAAAATCACAAAACACCAAGACACTTGAGCTAAATTGTGGCCTGGGTAACAAACGCGAGTTGGAACCTGTTATAAAGGCGTGAAGGAATCTTTGCCATCCATGGAAATAATAGTAGGCCTACACATCGGCTAAACATCAGATAACCTTATAGTATGTTGTAGTATTGTATTGTATTTTTAAATGTAAACCTGCGCTTGCTGAAGTAAATCTCAACCTTTCGGATGTAGTAAATACAAAGTTACTAAGTTGGACCATGTGGATGCACAGGAGGCATGCTATTCACCCGTGCATCCTCATCTATTGCAACACCTATTAATCCAATTAGATTATGCAATATATAGCAGCTCACTGATCTCTGATGTAGGCTGTCCAACGTCAGCTCACTGACCTTGCATTACACAACACCAGCATTTTCAGAATTAAAAGCTTAAAATGACAGCTGCAAAACAGACATTCGTGAGTATGAGATAAAAACAAACAAATTTACCTTAAAGGTTATACAGTTCCTACAAGCAATAGTGGAGGGTCTGGCGGAAAAAAAGAGGTCAGCGGACCGTAAGCCAACTTGAAACAGCCCACTCCCAAAGGACGAGTAGTAGCGATGAGAGCGCCTGCTTGGGTGCTGGGGGAGGGGGGGTAGGGGCTTAACACACCTGGCTGTATGACGTCACTCCACCCGTAAAAGGAAATGCAGGTGTGACACTTCACGATGAAAGCTACAGCTCTCATTACCATCTGTTGGTACTGAGAGCAGTAGGCGATATCCAACATAGAGGTGGAACTGTGGTTACTTTAATTTGCTATAATTTAGTCTACTCTTTCTGTAGTGTGGTGGTCTTCTTCTCTGTTGTCTATTGGGGTGGAGTCATCCAGCTTTCCTCCAACCCTGGAGGCTGACGGACGTCCGGGAAACAAAGTGAGCCGAGACAGTGGGTACCGTGAGCTGAGACAGTGGGTACCGTGAGGCGAGACAGTGGGTACCGTGGGCCGAGACAGTGGGTACCGTGGGCCGAGACAGTGGGTACCGTGAGCTGAGACAGTGGGTACCGTGGGCCGAGACAGTGGGTACTGTGGGCCGAGACAGTGGGTACCGTCAAGGCCGGTGTTGTGCCAAAAAGTGATTGTCTGCCAGAATCTGATTTGTGGCCGCGGGAGCGGCACAGCAGCCCGTTGAGCGGTAGCGCAACAACGTCTGCTTTTCTCTGGAATAAACGGCCATAATATGCAGATACACACAACTGTATTATAATGTATAATTATAGCAAAGGCACGTGTCTTCGAAAGTTTAACGTTTGTTCTAAAATCAATTTTTGGCAGGTGTAAATGCCTATTTTGTGTTAATGGTCCTTTAAAATAATTCCAAGTGTCCTGTGAGCTCCGGTGTTTATATTATGAAGCTTATGAATGAGATCAAGTCATATTTAGGCAGAAATCACCTTTGAGTAACTGTATTTGGCCTTCAATCAATTTCTGGCAGACAATCACTTTTTGGCACGACACCGGATTAACCATATGGGCAACTGGGCCCACGACATCTAAAGGGCCCAGGGCAGTGAGGGCACAAGCAACATTATCTGGTTGTTAAACTGTCCGCCGGAGCCGTTGCGCTGCACCATTTCCACCGGGGACGTAAGCGTCGCGCCGCGGTCACCGCTGCTAATCGCTGCCACTCCAATCAATGAAAGCATTTCCACCGGGCGCGGCGCGCCGCAGCCGCAGCGCTATCATTCCGTAGCGTTCTATTTTTGACGCGAGCCGCTGCTGAAACGCGTCTATTTCAACAGAGCAAACCGACCGGGCAGGAAGTGAAATAGTAAAAGCCATAGAGCATCCAGTCAATTTTCAAAATAAAAACACCCTCCCGATCGAACACGGCCACAAATCGTTGTCGTTTATAACTGACTTTGTCTATAGGCTACAGCACAACACATTAGGACATAACAACAATAAACAACACTAAACACAATTAAACCAGACAAAAAAGAAAACATTTACTACCTACCAACTCATGGTAGAAGCACAAACATCGAGGATAAACGACCAAATCAACAGCAAATCAACTTCTGACAGACAAAGCAACTGCAAGTCAACTTGCAGGCAAAGTAACCTTTTATTTGTTTGTTCTATTTTGACATCCACAAATTATCGCGTGGTCTCCTGATTCTCGCGTGGTCTTGTAGTTCTCACGTGATCCCGCGAATCCAGCCGCAGCGCTACGCTGCCGTTACGCGCCCGGTGGAAATAGAGCGTAACAGTGACCGCCCCTTTTTAACAGCTCCGGTGCCGGAAGTAAATTTCCCATGCATTTATCTCATCCACTTTTCGTATAATCCTTATAAAAAGAGTATTAAGACTTGAACCAAGCCAATCGTTCGTTATGGTAGTCGTGACCATATTATGTTTGATTCGGGTCACTCGGTTTGACCCGAATCAAACATAATTCGGGTCAAACCGAGTTGACCTCACTCGGTCAACAAAATAAAGTACCTTTGGCTTTTCTTCCGTTTTCCAAATTCTTTTTATGCCCGAATCAAACATAATATGGTCACGACTACCACAACGAACGATCGGCTTGGTTCAAGTCTTAATACTCTTTTTATAAGGATTATACGAAAAGTGGACGAGATAAATGCATGGGAAATTTACTTCCGGCACCGGAGCTGTTAAAAAGGGGGCGGTCACTGTTACGCTCTATTGACGCAGAGCAGAGGACGCAGCCGTTACGCGGCGCTTACGTCACCAGTGGAAATCCGGTGTATACAGTCTCATGCGCTGCACATAATCCCTGCCATAGACATAATATACGTAGACGCCTCATAGACTGACGCTGCCTGTTGGAGCTGACGTATCAGCGCGGCCGCCATCTTGGATGGGGCCCAGTGCATTTATTTCTACTGAGGAAGGTGTATCCCCAACTACAATAATAAGCATAACTCCCTGAATTTTTACCGGATTTTCACACGGTTTGGTTTGTTACAAACGGTAGAGATTTAGTTATGATACAGGACGAATTAATTTTTTTTTTTAAAGAACAAAAAAATAATTAGTGTTCAATCT
Organism: Merluccius polli; assembly: GCA_030340625.1. Taxonomy (NCBI): domain Eukaryota; kingdom Metazoa; phylum Chordata; class Actinopteri; order Gadiformes; family Merlucciidae; genus Merluccius; species Merluccius polli. The sequence goes on along the minus strand of JAOPHQ010000309.1, from coordinate 126,056 downwards.
TACTTGTGAAAGGTAATCCCACGCGATCTGGTGTCAATACTGCGCCGCAAGCTGCACAAAATACTGGCATAGCTTGCTCTCCCGTTGACTCCTATGCTAGACTAGAGTGAGGAGACCCAACCAATATGGCGGCGACGCTGGGTTACGTTCCAGCACGTCATGAGGCGTCTACGTATATATGTCTATGATCCCTGCCCCTGGCTGCCTCTGACTGTGAGCTGAGACCCTCTCCTCATTGGTCAGCCCATATGAGGCGGGTCAAATGTGACGCCAATCAACGTGCACTAAGCAGGTTGCGTGACGTCAAGCGCCTCTACACAACTCAAACAGGGAGAAGCTAAGTCGTAGCGCGAAACGGAATTTAAAAAAGGACATCAGAAACGCAGAAAATTTAAAGTATATGTGGCGACACAAGGTATGGGGAGATGCCTTTTAAGGCAGTAGTGATGGATGTAATTGTTGCCAGACAACGCCACCCTGGGAATTTCGCCCAGGGATTTCTTTTAGTGAACTAACCCAATTGAAGGAAGGCACTGAGGTTTGTTATGCAATGAGGCAGAGACGGCAGTTCGGTAATACAAAAATATTTATTTATACACATTTCACTGTTTTTAAAACAATGTAAAGAATGACTCGCTGAGGGGGAAATAAGGGGAGCCAATCAGTGCTGAGACCTACTGTGACAGAACTCAATTGCATCCAAAGGAAAGGGGAATCCCAGGGACACCACACGCAAAGCAAAATAAAAGTAAAGAAAATAGTCAACCAAATACAATTTTTTTTAAAAAGGGACACCGTGACCAGGACACTAGTGATGGCTCGTTCGCGAACGAATCAGTTCGAACGAACGACTCTTTAAAGTGAACGAACTGACCTCATTCGCCGCTCTCGTTCGACTCGTTCGTCGTCGTTCGTCTCGTTCGCTGAGTCTCTGACGCGCTGCTGATTCGCGAGTCGCAAGTCGTTCGCTGACTGTGATTGACTCGAGGACTGAGACGTCACGACTCACGAGAGCCAGCCAATCCTGCCTTTTACATTTAAATATCAGTGAAATGGTAAATGCATGCTGTCTTTGTATTTTCTGTGTCATGCCAGATTAATAAAATATTTGAATGTCTCGTCAATCTGTCTCGTTCTTTCATGGTTCCTTCTCACACACGCGACCCGGCCGGGGCCCCCACCTTGGTGGATCTTGATCTTGAGTGGAGGTGGCCAATGGCCATCTTCACAATAGTAAATAAAATATGCCCAGAATAAACACAAATTGAGCATAGCGTTAGTTCAGGCAGGCCAAAAATACTATAGTTTACTACAGCATTTACTACAGTATACTATAGATTACTATAGTTAACTATAATATACTACAATAAAGTGTGGGATTTACTATAGTAATTTTCCAAACATTGTAGTGTACTATAGTAAATACTATAGTAAGTCACTACACAGTGTAGTATACTATACATTACTATAATATACTACAATATAGTGTGGGATTTACTATAGTAATGTTCCAGACATTGTAGTGTACTATAGTAAATACTATAGTAAGTCACTACACAGTGTAGTATACTATACATTACTATAATATACTACAATATAGTGTGGGATTTACTATAGTAATGTTCCAGACATTGTAGTGTACTATAGTAAATACTATAGTAAGTCACTACACAGTGTAGTATACTATACATTACTATAATATACTACAATATAGTGTGGGATTTACGATAGTAATGTTCCAGACATTGTAGTGTACTATAGTAAATACTATAGTAAGTCACCACACAGTGTAGTATGCTATACATTACTATAATATACTACAATATAGTGTGGGATTTACTATAGTAATGTTCCAGACATTGTAGTGTACTATAGTAAATATTATAGTAAGTCACTACACAGTGTATTATACTATACATTACTATAATATACTACAATATAGTGTGGGATTTACTATAGTAATGTTCCAGACATTGTAGTGTACTATAGTAAATACTATAGTAAGTCACCACACAGTGTAGTATGCTATACATTACTATAATATACTACAATATAGTGTGGGATTTACTATGTAATTTTCCATACATTTTAGTGTACTATGGTAATAGTAAGTCACCACACAGTGTAGTATACTATAGATTACTATATTGAATCATAAGCCAAATATTTATATTATGTGGAGATTTTATTGTAGGCTATGTCACTTTGAATAAAAGTATAACATAAACCACACATAAATATAAAACATATTGCACAACATGCATGTTTACAACAGCCAGAATATAATAACAATAATAACAATAAAAGAGAGTACAATTTCAGCCTATCTAACTTTAAACATTTTCTAATACAGGCATCTTGATAAGAATAATTGACTCATCGTGTACGTAGCAAAAGCATTTGCACAAAATATCATTAGGTTTGCAAAGAAGTATTTCATGGGTCTTCCTGAACTTCACAATTTGTTTAGCAGTATTCACCGTAGCAAAGTCATCATAGATTCTTAATTGTCTGGAATCCTTTTTGAATCTAAAAATGTGTAGGTACACCTCTTCACACTTGCATGCTGATAAGCAACCACAATTGGGCTTACAAAGTAGTATGGATTTAATACTACCATGTTCTCCGGTTTTTAGAGCCACACAAGAATTATTGCGTTTAAAATTTGCTGCATACATTTCAGTTGTGTATAAAGTGTGGTGGATGAAACATCTCTTGAATTCTTTGACACTGGCCTGTATATCATTTCCAAAGAGAATGGACTCGCCCAGTGTAAGTACCCTTGTTGTGTAATTCCCCACGACCCGAGCACCACTACCTACTTTGTATGATTTTGACACTATATTGTCTTTGTTAACAAGTTTGTTGAAAAGATCACAGACATCATCACTGGCATTGTTGAATAATTCAGTGTGGTGCATTAGTGTTTTTGTGTTAAAAAATCTCTTAAAAATTTGTTCAGGGACTGCCTGTGTACCATTGAACATTTCAAGAAGAGTGCCAATTGTGTCTTCATAAAGAAATGAAGAGTTGGCCCACAGCGGACCCCACATGTCAACTGCGTTGCTAAGATGGGTTAAGCAGTGAACATTGTAGGAAACATAACATTTTCCATAAAGCTCTTGTACCTCGACAACAAAACGCGTAAGACAAGAGGAAGCATGCAAAAGATCAGCTTTTTGGATATGATCCTGGAGGAGTGTGTAGATGGAGAAGACAAGTAATAGCCAGTGATTGTAATAAAGCGGGGGTAAAACTGTTTTCAAAAGAATGGGGGAATAAAATAAAAGAAATGCCCTCCATTCAGATGCCTTCCAAAAGTGTCTCTCGGACAATGACCTTGGACATCTTTTGACTTCATGTGGTGGGTGTATGGTGAGGAGAGAACTGTCAATCTGTTGGATAACTTTCGGTTGTAAATAAAATGGCAAAGCAGAGTTTTTAGAATCACACCAAATACGGACAAATTGTTTTGTTACACCAAGGCAAACACTATGCATATATTCTGGGACAAAATGTTTGATAATGTCGAAATTAGGAAGTAGCAGCAGTTGACTAGGTCCCTTAACCCCATTAACATCTGTGTCTGATTGTATTGCAGCCGATGCCTGATTGGTAGTCTGATCATGTGTTCTTAGTTGAGGATATTCAGTAGAGTGAGGATATACACGTGTAAACCCTTTTCCCTTTGGTACTATTTCTCCCATATGGAGACAAAACCCACACCCATATCTGCCGTTAAATTGTTTCATCTCCTGTACCATGGCACGGGCAGGCGCATCACATATGCAGACACCTGGGGCAACTTTTGTGTTGTGTTTATGACCAGTGTTGTCATGCCAAGAAAACCCTTCTGTGAATAGTTCTTGTAATTCCTTGACAAATGGCCTTAACAGTGTTGGCATTTCGGGTTTAGAACCAAACCAAAGAGAATGTAGAATAGCATACTTTCCACGGATAGTAGATGGAAGTTCATTGACTGTGCAGATAATTGGCCAAATTGAGTAATTGGATGATTTAAAAACTGAAGCCCCATCAATATTAAATGAAAGTGAAATGTTGTCAAGGGTATCAACAAAGGTTTTAAGTTTTGAGGTGTACATACTTCCACTGTAAATGTCCCCCATGCCCATATTTGTTTTGTTGTCATTCAAAAACTTGTAGAAAGTAGTGTTTTTAAAGAGCTCCTTCAGTTGTTGGCGTAAAGGCATTACGAGAAAATAATACCCTTCATTTGTGTTTACTCTTTCATCAACGTTTCCGTCACTGCAGCAAGGGGTAAACAATTTACCTATATATTGTGAGCAAATTTTACAGTAATGGTGAATTTCGAATTGTTTTGCCAAATTAAAGAAAGATTTGTCAAAGTAGTATTTACTTGTGGGGGCACATCCAGGTGCTACAATATTTAAAAGATCCAGCAAATCTTTTAAGCCACTGCCACTAATGTTGTACTTCAAGATGAAGGCCAGAATGAGGCACAGTAGCTGTCCACGGTTAATTGATGCACCAGAGTAGATCGGCTGCTCTTGGATTTCAGGATTGTTGAAGATGTTCTGTGCAAAGAGATGCAGATAGACACAATGCATTGCATTTCGTAACTTATGGTTTTGTTGTAAGTTCATCACACAGAATAACATCTCCAATCACAAAAATACTAACTGTGAAACTCTGCTCATCGTCATCCATTTCAGCGGATTCTGTTTCATTTGTTCCATCCCCGGGTGTTAAGTCGGGCTGTGTTAAATTGAAAATGAGTGTCAGTGAAGTTCTGTGCATGTTCAGACCCAGACCCACGAGTTATTATGCAAAAAATGTGTCTGACCAAACAAAATTACATGAGCAAGTCTCCTGGGTCTAGGTCTCAATCAAATATGTTATATTTGTAATTTTAGTAAAAGGTTGGACACACAATTAACATTAAATTTAAAAAGTAGTCTACTCAATCAGTGGACATCAATGCAGAATTCTGTCATAATCTCTTACAGCGGGGAAAATAAGTATTGAACACGTCAACATTTTTTTCAGTAAGTATACTTCCAGTGAGGCTATTCGCATGAAAATGTTACCAGACATTAGTATTAACTTAGGTAATGCACACATATAAAAAAAATCCAAACATTCATGTCCATTAGTAGAGTTGTGAGTAAAAAAGTGGAAAAAGTAAAAGTAGCCTACGCTGTATATGCCACTCCATTCTCTCTATTTAAACTAGCTGTGTTTGTGTTTTGTGTGTGTACACACTTGATCATGGTCTGGATTATCACAGGGGAATTCAGCTTCATATGTAGAGTCAATCTGGAAAAGCCAAATAGACCAATGAGGTTAGGATAGCCACAGCAAATAGGAAGTAGCTGTTTGTGGCAGCTTAAACTTAAATTACAATTGTACAGTTATATATATATATTTATAAATCCATTCTCTTAATTAACTTTGTGTTATCACCATAGACTGGGTATTCATTTGATCATCAACTCCGTCATCAGATTCAGCTTCAAATGTAGGCCTTGAATCAATCTGGAAGCCAGTGGACAAATAGAGGTTGTAGAGAATTACTTGCGACAAAGCAAGGAGACGCTCTTATTCAAGTTGTTCTTACCTCCTCGGTCGAACCTGCTGGCCGTTCCTCTGCTCTCAATTGACCTCTGTACCATCTTGTAGTTTTTGGCACAGGTATAGAAAAATCGGACAAATATCGTTTATAATTTCGCGACATTTTGCAGTAAGAGACGACTATCAGACAACTAAACCCGCTCACGCGCGTGAGATGCGAATGCGTTTGTACACTACGCATTCGCAGCTCGTGAGACGTGCAGTTGAATATTTGACAGTTGAGCTCGTGAGTTGGTTAACGTTAACATTAGAATCAGACAACTAAACCCGCGAGCGTCTCACGCGCGTGAGATGCGCATTCGCGTCATGAGACGTCAGTTGAATATTTGACAGTTGAGCTCGTGAGTTGGTAACGCAACATTAGAATAGATTTACGGAAAAATAAAATGACAAAATATGCATTATTTGACTTTCCCGATGAAGGGACTGTGGATATAGGCGAAATATCATGGGTGGCAGGGGAGGTCAATTTAAATGATCCGTTTGTAACATATAAAGTAAATTGGCCAAACAAAGGAAGGATTGTGACATGTCCAGGACGGATTATATCAGTCAGTGGTAAGTAACACAAGTTTTTTTTTCCTTTCACTATTTTCTCCTTCACTGTTTATTTAAAATATGTGCATACATATGGTAATATTTCAAATATGACGGTATACGCTTTCTTTTCAAAAACGTTGTTGATTGTTAAGCTTCGCTAGCAAGCTAGAGAGCAGCCTAGATGTAAACGTTACGTTACTATGGAAATCTCAGTGCGCGTGGATTTATAGAGAGAAACTTTATTTTGCCCAAAATAATACTAGTATTTTAAACACACATTATGTTTAACAATGTTGGCATTGTTTTCAGACAACAGAGAGGAGTTGGTTACCAAGAGGAGGCATTATCTCGATGGAGATCTCAGCCCGGAGGAGAAAGGGAAGGGGAAAAGGAAGAAATTGAAGAATGGTCGATATTCTTCAGACGACGACGACGTAGTATCGCTGGTAGGCAACTTTCTCTCTACAATCAAGGCTGTTAGTCTAGCGAAAGCTCTATAGTAACAGGGCCGTGGGAAGTGAGTTGGCTACACTAGGCTACAAAATGTCGCAAAACGCAGATTGTTACTAGTAGCGGATGAGGTGTCATATCTCCCCCCCCCCCCACACACACGCACACGCGCACACACACACACACACACACACACACACACACACACACACACACACACACACACACACACACACACACACACACACACACTATGTAAGCGCTTTGAGTGACCTCCAATAAAGCGCTATATAAATCCAATCAATTATTATTATTATTATTAAACAAAGTAGGCCTAACCGTCCGCTAAATGTTGCTGTGTTGCCTTGTGGATGAGTTAAATTAAAATCCAAATCCTCACATATGTAAGTTGTGTTATTGGCATGTATTGTTTCAGAATTTCGTTGAAAAACTAAACTTCATTATGATTTAAAGGATCCTCAGTTAAGCCAGTGTACGAGTAAGAAGAAGAAGAAGAAGAGAAAAAACACAGGTCTTGACATCTTAATGGAACTGGAAAAGCAAGGTATTGGTGCAGTGATGTACACATATTCACCGTAGGCCTATGGAAGTGCTTCCTGTTATTGATCAGTTGTATGCACCATATTGCTATATACACCATTTGAAAGCTTGGACTTTGGGGAATCCATATATGACAACCTTTTCCATGTACAATAGTGCTTTACATTATCAGATTAATCTCACTATGTTTCAAATAAATTTGATAAAAAATGCCCTCCTCCCCCTCCTCCGCTTTTGGTGCTTCCTTACTTTCTAGCTGCAGTGCAATAAGTAGATGCAGCATATTGGATACTGAAATATTCACAGGAATCCATAGAAATTGAATATTCATGTTGTTTTATCCAATATTAGTTGTAGATGTATAGTCCATCTTATACACACCCATTGAAGCAGCAAAGAAAATGCAAAATGAGAGACTTTTGTGTAATTATTCCATATTTTGTGTAGTCATTCTATATCAGAACCCCTGACATACAATCTAAGGTTCACAAGACCTGGTGCTAGGGCTCAGTTGTGTTTCTAAGTCATCTCAAGTGACCTAGAGGGCTGAAATGTGGTCAGTTCAGAGATGCTTGTTGTCCAGCAGAAAAAACAATATTCTAGCCTCTGTAACTCTGTGCCAGTACTTCCCACAGCTATTCTGATTGTTCCCTAAGAAACTACAAGGTCTTAGCTTTTTAAAGAGGCCAAGCATTTGATGGTAGGCCGAACTGGGTGGGAACAGTGGCCTCTGAAGTAGGCACAGTGCAATTTCGGGGGGAAAAGCCAGTCCCATATGAAGTTTTAACATCAGTGAATTATTGTATTGTGATGTAGCCTACTGTTGTCTGTCATATCAGGGGTCGCCAACTGGCCTGCTTTGCCTTTGACTTACAGATATATATTTAAAAAAAACTATCTGTCAACTTATTAAGCATATTAAGCAAGATTAGATTTGAGTATTCATCTCCGCCTGCATGGTCTACTAGCTCAGGCTCATCCCCCCTGACCTCTGTTGTACATTCTTGTCTTGATGTAACCCTTATCTCTATGTACATCTTCTGTTTGTTATAGGATCATGTCAGCTGAGCTCAATGGATGAAACCAGGAATGAAGTAAGATCCACTAATACAATTAACTGTCTGCGCTCAATTTTCTACCTACAATTAAAGTTTTTATTTCCTAACTCTATAGTATAGGGATAGATACAGCAATATATTCCTGTAATCTATCAGCTGTAAGCTTTGTACCCTTTAACTGGCTTCTGTATTTGCTCAGGTGTATGTGAGTCAGTTTTTTCTTTTTTAATGGAATTTGTATTTTCAGTGCCATAACCCATCCTGTGAGCAGTTGAGAGAGAACAACCACAGGCTGCAGAAAGAAAACGATTCTCTCAAGGCAAAAATAGCAACATTGAAATGTAATGCTATTGTTGAAAATGTTTTTGTTTTTTTACACAATAAGGGTTTTTCTGTTTTACATGTTAGCTAAATGGCTATTATGAATTCTTTGCTCAGTGCTGCCAGACGTTTTGCAGAAGATGGAGGAGTTTCTTAACGCAGCACCAAGAACAACACCAAGACCAGCACCAACACCATCACCAGCACCAACAATAGGTCCACCACCAGCAACAGCAGACCCATCACCAGCACCAAGAACAACACCAACACCAAGACCAGCACCAACACCATCACCAGCACCAACAATAGGTCCACCACCAGCAACAGCAGACCCATCACCAGCACCAGGTCCATCACCAGAATCAGCAACAGAGACCCTGGGCCACTCTGTAAGAATCTGTTTGACTTTGTTTGTAAAGGTTAAGTTACTTAGTTTCAGTTGCGTTGTTTTCTTAATGCATCAGCCGTACACTTGGTTAATCTAAATGCATATATCAGTTGATGTCCAGACACTGTACTTAATCATTTGCAAAGATGTAGTGAGACATTGAGACATGTACTAAGACATTTGCAATTTGATGAAATTAATGAGAAATCCAATTATATTTTGAACAATTGCCAAGTGGTTTGGAGGTTTGTCCATGTTATTTTGAGAATGTAATTTCTGTTTTAAGAAATGAGCCAAAACAATGGAGAAAAACAGAAATCTTCAATGTAGACATTTAATTAGAGGGTGTGTCCAAACGTTTTACTGGTACTGTATGTCATTGAGGTAAGACACTAGTCTGCTGTATGTTGAAGTAGATTTGTGGTAATGTTATCTACTTGCATTAAAGGTCATTCCAAAAGGACTTGTGGAGCGCTGCTCCTTCCAAAGCCCCCAGAAGTTCATCAATGACCTCCTACACGGGATGTATTCCAGAGAATATATGGCTAGCCGTTCAGTGACTGGCCAGTCATCCAGCAGCTGCACAGAAGGAAAACCTGGCCTAGCCAAACAGGACCTTTCTGAAATAACAAGTAGGTATATAGAATTGAGAAAAGTTTTTTCTATTCCGATATCCTCTTTCTCATACTCATCTTTCGTGTATGTGTTTGTGTGTGTGTATTCCCACAGATGCTGCAAAGTTGAAGTTTACGCACATTACTGATACCAACATAAAAGCATTCATACGACAAAAGCTGAACAATGCTGCTAAATTTCAGAAACAATAAATGATCAACTGTTTAAAGAATGTTTAACTTTTGTTCTCATTTTTTGTATTTTAGCAGTCTGTAGAAAACACTGTGTTAATGGTGGTTGTAAGCTTAATTTGTGTAGTGAATTATTGTTAGGCCTACGCTTTGGTTAAAAATGGGCACAACAAAAAGTGATACAGCTGAAAATATCCATTAGGTAAAGTAGTTAAAACAACAACAACATATTGCATAATGCAGTTATTGTAATGCCATATATAGTACTATAGTATCGTAATTGTAATATTCTATAGCAAGAGATTGTAGTTTATGTAGTAAACTGTAGTATGTGGTACTGTAGTAATAAAACTGCAGTTTTCGGTAGTATACTATAGTTTACTGTAGTAGTATATATGTGGTATACTATAGTAATAAAACTTCAGTTTTTGGTAGTATACTATAGTTTACTGTAGTAAAACTACTATAGTAAGGTTCAAAAACACCACAATATTTACTACAGTATATATAGGGTATACTATAGTTTATTTACTATAGTAAACTATAGTATTTTTTCATGTGGGCACGAAGTCAGGCTTGGCTCAGTACAGATATCACAGTAGTCATATTGCCGCGTTAGGTTACGTTACGCATGCAGAGCGCTTCAAATACGTATCATTATAGACGTACATCAGCTGATTTCCCTAGCTTCCCATTGGATACCATACACAGTCAGCTGACAGCTCAGCTGACTCCCCCTCAAACACCCATTGGCAAACATCATTCTTGGCGCCTTATTTAAAGCTGCTTCAGCCTGCCTATCTTCGCTGCTTCCTCTGCTAGCTTTGCAAGATTGTCTACATGTGCGCACTAGATCTCCAGCTCTTTTCTCCAGACTGCTCTCCCGTTGCCGACCCTCACCTGGTTCTCGTCTGCCTCTCCTGCCTAGCCCCTCGCCCGGATCTCGTATGCCTCTCCTGCCTAGCCCCTCGCCTGGATCTCGCATGCCTCTCCTGCCTAGCCCCATACTTCGTAACATCGTGTACGTATTTCTACTTACCTCACTGCTCACCATGTCTATCTACGACGAGGATTTATGGCGGGTCGACGGCATCACGGAGTCTCAGCAACTATCCGAGGCAGAGGAAGCCAGCGAAGAGAGCGTCATTCCCATCCGCCGGAGCTCTCGTTTGGCAAGTAAAAATCCAAATACTCCCAGCATTGAGGATTGGCCAGTGCCTAAACTCCTAGAAGCGTTGCTTAAAAACGACATTACTGCTCCAGTAGGGGCTTCTCACGAGGAGTTGTTTGCGCTGTTTAAGGAGACATCCGCAGCGAAACGGCATCCGCATTTCTCTCCAACTATTCTGTTCCTAGAAAATCTGCAAAGAAAAGGAAACGCGGCTCCCGAAACTCCGCCGCAGTCCCAGCTCCAGCCGCCGCGCTGCCTTCCAAAAGAGCACGAGTCCCAGACGAAGCAGCCAGCTCCGCCTACCCAGCTGATTCCAGGATTTAAGTCCTGGAGTCCGGTGCAACACATTCAGCCGGCCCGTCTTCATCAGCTGGAGGCATGTTTCCCCCCTCACTGTCCGCAGGTCCAGCGCATGGTCCGACGGGCTCCTCACCGTTCGCAGGTCCAACGCACGATCCAACAGGTGCGGCGCCGAATGATGACGTCACCACAACACGTTTCGACGGCACCACATTCCCGCGGAGAATGCTGGGAAGCGCAGTTCCAATCTCCACAGGGGTCCCATTCTTTCCTCCGGCCGCTGCAGTTTCCCCACATCTCAGAAGCCAAATCCTTGCAGGTAATGACGTCAACTTGATAAAATCCTGCTCGCCTTTGAGATTAGCGATAGACGTATCGTGGACTGTGGAGATATGTCAGTGATGCTGAAAGAGTGTGTCCCCAGACTGTCTAACACAGGGAATATCTACCCGTAGAGCCGAACTGGACACATACCTACCCATCATTTCGGATATGGCCTTGTCTATGGTGGAACATTTTTATTTTTTCGAATACCACAAATCATTTTATGCCAAAGCTTCATGTTCATACAAAGATTCAACCAAAGACTGGTCAGTAGTCGACCTGGCTCTTATTAGCAGGCATTTCACAGGACACCAAGCTGCCCTGCTCAATTTGCAGCTCCTTTTCTCACTCACACAAACTGTGCCCTTGATCTGTGGCTGTAGGCCAACCCCTTCAAAACCCCAAACCGAAGAAACCAACGTGACTCAACCAATGACTCCCATGTGCTTCAATTTCAATGAAACGTGTGCAGCTTCTATAGTTATAAATATATTCATGCTTGATTGTGATGTTCTTGAGGAAGAAGGCCGCCGACACGGGATCGCTTAACTCACTTTATTGGTTTCGATATCTAATGGATACGCTGCCTCTAGTTTCTCCCCTGCTTGTGTGCGCTCGATAGTGCGCGGCTCTACGACGTGTACTCTGGCTAGAGTTGAGCGCCCGCCCCCAGTGTATCATGTGCTGCCATCTGGTGGCCAGGTGCGGTTATACAGCTCATATTTGTTTCTGTTCCCTAGTGGCTATGTGGGGATATTACAGCTTATGCATTCGTTTCGGTTCCCTTGTGGCTATGTGAGGATATTACAGCTGTTGATGCATATGCTGTCATTTATTCGTAACAGCTTGCAGTTATTGCGGAGACGGGCATCCCAAGTCAGTGTGCCGAGACGAAGCCGCCTCCCCAACAGGGGCTTGAGAAAATTAGCCTTTTTCATGACATGAGGCAACCGTTAACATATGAACAAGGGCGTTCTTCAGTTCCTTTTATTAATGGCTTTGTAAGACGCATCACTTGGTTATCCGTGTTGGGTATTTCATTATTAGAGCAGCTCACATTCCAGGATTGGACGACAAATTGCTGATTCCTTGTCCCGGTTTGATTTCGCCAGCTGTGCCTGGTGGCAGCGCCATCCAGCCTGCCTTGCCCCCCATTCTCCCAAACAGTGTTAGTTAAACACATCATGCAATCATACATGCTTCTCTGCTCACTATATGCGATCAGGCTTGGCTAATCTACTTAAAGATGTACGAATCTGCATGGTCTTATTTCACCTCTTTTGTGCCACCTCTCTGCAGAAGTTCTGCCCGTCATTTTTCCATCGTATGTGCCTTTTTAGTTCAATGTTTTGAATCCCAAAAAATGCAGCCATCTTCCATTAAAGGCCTAGTTGCAGGTATTCAGTTCCATCTGCGCTGCCTGGATCCATCCACCATCAGCCTGCTCGGGAACCCATCCGTCCGTCTTCTGCTTAATGGCCTTAAGAAAGACAAACCTCAAGGCAATGATATTCGTCTTCCCTTCACTCTTACACTCATGAAAAAACTAATCACATACTTAAGGGGCGGGTGCTTGGTCAATACTTTTGGAAACTGTCTCTCACCACTTTCTATGGATTTCTCAGAGGTGGCGAATTTACTACACGCACAGGATCTTTTGATCCTTCGCATGACCTCACTATTGCTGACGTATCAATTAATCCTCACCACTTTTCCTTATTACTCAAGCATTCAAAGACTGATGGGGATAGGAAAGGATCCTCAGTCATAATTTTCGATCTAATTCTGCTTTTTGTCCCCTGTCTTCTATGACTCAATACATGAAAAGTCGTCCCCGAGCCAGCAACCAGGAGCCTCTCTTTGCCACGGAAGAAGGAAATTCCATGTCACATGCTTGGTTTGCCCCACGTCTTCGCCTACTCCGCCAAACCTGCGGGCTTCCTCCAGAGCGCTACACTCCTCATTCATTCCGGAAAGGAGCGGTAACAACTGCAGCATCGGTAGCTCCCGTCTCAACTCTTAAGGCTATGGGTAGATGGGCACGAACGATACCTCCGGCCTGAGGCGCAAGCATTCTCGATGCTCAAAAAAGCAAGGAGTGCCCTGTAACTGCTGGCTAAATTCATAAATGTACACAAAAATTCCGGGGGACCTTCTACCTATACTAGCATGTACTTCAACTAGTGTCTGCTTAGAGGTATCAGTTATTATGCTGCTGGCTCCTCTTCCGGCACTTCCATGTAGCTCATGGAAGGGAAGTTGCCTGGTGTGGTTCTTTGGGGGCGTGCGCCGCTCTCCTTGTCTTAAACCTTTCCATGTAGGCACATGGAAGGGCAGGGAGGAGTGCTCCCCCTGCCTATAGGCTTTCCACGTAGGCACGTGGAAGGACAAGGAGGACCCAGAATAGAGCCACACCGCCAAAAGTAAGCTCCAAGGAGCATTGGGCGGGACCTCGCCGAGTCTGTCGGGGTGTGTCGTGGATAATGTCGCGACAGGTTGGCGTCCGACGCGGTCCATGCAGTGTGCGGTAGACCGGGGCGTTCGCAGGGAGACTCGTAGTAGCTAACATTAGGGTCAGGGAATGGCACAAACGGCATCACAGATTGACATTCCATTCAAAAGGGCCAACTTTGACGATACGCCACAGACACGCCCTTTGTCTTAAACCTTTCCATGTAGGCACATGGAAGGGCAGGGAGGAGTGCTCCCCCTGCCTTAAGGCTTTCCACGTAGGCACGTGGAACGGCAAGGAGTTCCCAGAACAGAGCCATACCGCCAAATGTAATATTCTGCAAATGTAATTCTGCATGTAATATTCTACTTTAGAATAAAGATTATTTTGACAAAAGTGGTCCTGACTGAAATTGAGCATAGCGTTAGTTCAGGCAGGCCACGAAGTCAGGCTCGGCTCAGTACAGATATCACAGTAGTCATATTGCCGCGTTAGGTTACGTTACGCATGCAGAGCGCTTCAAATACGTAGTATCATTATAGACGTACATCAGCTGATTTCCCTAGCTTCCCATTGGATACCATACACAGTCAGCTGACAGCTCAGCTGACTCCCCCTCAAACACCCATTGGCAAACATCATTCTTGGCGCCTTATTTAAAGCTGCTTCAGCCTGCCTATCTTCGCTGCTTCCTCTGCTAGCTTTGCAACCCACCTCCACCCCAGCTCCTCCTTTATGTTGTATCTAATTAATCAATGTCATTTTCTGATTGTCATTGATGCTTGCTCTGTTCTGTACCCCGGGGGGTCTCTGCTGCCACTCTCCTTGTCTTAAACCTTTCCATGTAGGCACATGGAAGGGCAGGGAGGAGTGCTCCCCCTGCCTTAAGGCTTTCCACGTAGGCACGTGGAAGGGCAAGGAGTTCCCAGAACAGAGCCATACCGCCAAATGTAATATTCTGCAAATGTAATTCTGCATGTAATATTCTGCTTTAGAATAAAGATTATTTTGACAAAAGTGGTCCTGACTGAAATATCTACGGTGCCAAAACCACCTACTATCGTACGTTACTACCAAAAATCTTGGAACAAAGAACCGGACGAGCCCCCATATGTCACAACCACTCGGCTCGTAGAGCAGTTATGACATAAAAGGGAGACCACACCGATGCGTACAATACAAAACATAAGTTTATTAAACTATAAATGAGGTGTCAGTAATGTGAGTTAACCAAAGAGTGCATCAGCCATGAAGTGGTGAAGTGCCAGTGTGGTGTAGAGCGAGGCTGCTGTCGGTTTGACCCATCGGTCTGCACGCCACGAGTGAGCCCAGAAAATGAGAGCTCGCGAGAGATCAGAGGAGGCCTCTCTTAAAGGAATGTCCAATCATCCAGCTGACAGTTCCTGTCCAGATCAGACCCCAGCGCCACCTGCAGGAATGGATATGAAATAGCAGACAGACAGGCAACCCAGCTGGGCGTGACATCACCCCTTAACCAAAATGTAGAATTGAAAGACTTAAAAAAAAAGTACTCAATGAAATGTATAGACCATCTTTTCAAGTACTTCATTGGAATGGATTATATCTAAAATGAATATGAGTACACATTCATCATATTTTTCATTCTTCATGCCTGTCTACGCTTCAAACTCGTCCATGTTGCAGAAAATGTGCAACAGCGCCCCCTGGGGTCACATATTTCGGTGGGTCGCAGAATTCGGTGTAACACCGGCGCAAGCTAATGTTCACAGCCCGGAGAGCGAAGAGCCGACAGATCTGGATGGTTTCTTGCCAGACGAACTTATTCAGTTTAAGCACTTTGTGCAGAATGAGACTTCACCTGTACAGCTGCTGCAAGCTCTTGAGAGACATGGACTTAAGACAACGTTTCCAAATGTTTATGTTGCACTAAGACTGTTTTTAACCTTGCCTGTGCTGTGTCTAACTGCGAAGGTGAGAGTTTGTTTTCTGTTTTGAAACAAGTTAAAAATGAGCTGAGGACCAACATGTCACAGACACGGCTCTTGGCCATCGAACATGAACTTGTTAGTGCCCTTGATTTTGAAGATATTGTACACCAGTTTGCACATTCAAAGTCCAGAAAAATACCAGTGTAAGACGTGTTTGCCAAATGAAATAAAGCATTTCAAATTTAAACATGCACTTCCCCATTATTTAGGATTCAAATTGTGTATTTTGCAAGATTATGTAGCATTTCTTTTTGTCTTGTCTAATTGAGAGAAATTGACAGATTTCCAAATGTTTATCTTGCACTAAAATGTTTAACCCTTGCCTGTCTTGTAGGAATTGTGATGTGACAGGTTGTTTTCTGTGTTAAAACAAATTAAAATGAGCTTAGGAGCAGATGATACTGCTCCATGAAAATGCTGTAAATTGTTTATTGTTGTTGACAGAAAACAGGCAGATTTCAAAATGTTTATTTTGCACTATAACTTGATTGTCCTGTTGAATTCTGAGGTGACGGTGATTTCTGTTTAAAATGAGCTGAGGACCAAAATGTTACTTGATTCTAGGAGATTATTGTCTGTGGACTTCCTCTGCGATGGCTCTATCAGTTCAATACATTTGTGTTGGGAATATGTTGTTAAATAAATATTGGATGCTTTGAAAGTGGTTGCTTATTTATTTTTTTGTGAAAAATTCCTCCCTATGTAGTGGGTCAATTTTGCCAGATTATACTGATGCTGATTTGTTTTCATAACATCATATGTGAGTGAGTGGCCTTGACAAGAGGACATAGTGGTGCATTTGTAGTTCTATTAGCATTTGCACATCTGTACATCAAAATGCACTTGCTGACAGTTATTGAAGTATTGAGTATATTTTCTGTATATTACTGTAATGTATTCTGTATTTTGCCAATTATAGTGATCCTGGGGTTGTGATGATGGGGCCCTTGAACATTGAAAATGAAGTGGAACAAAGGTCAGGTAATAAAGTATAATACATTTTTTCCGTTTAAACCAAAAACGAGACTGAAATCAATGGAGAGGGTGAACCGAAAGTTTAATTAAACCGTCAAAATAAAGTGGAAATGTGTGAGACCTTTACTGTCAGGAGAACGAGGCACTTTGCAAATGAATTGGTTGCCTGTAGCTTCAGATTAAGCTAAAATTACCTAGTTAGTGTGATATATAGTGATATTATTTTAGTGGAGTGGCATAAATTAATAGTTATTGTGGAAACTGTTACCATATTCCATATTCCCTACCCAAATAACGAGCATCTATAAAGTCACCAGCAGAGGTCCCCATCACCCACCGTGAAGGTTATAACACTGACATGGTTTTAAATAATAATATTAATAATAACAATAATAATAATTGAGGAATTACATTATTATTTATATTTTTTACATTAATTACATAAATTAAATCTACATTCCTCTATCATTGAATATGGCATTATTGACTAATTTTACTCTACACATAATACCAGCTACAAAAAATAGGCTACTACCAAATCAACCTTTTTTTAGATCAATCAAGATTTTTTTTTATTGCAAGTCTGCAAAACATTTATGTGACATGAGGAACCTCCCAACTTGGTTCAGTTTCCTCCTCGATGCCCTGTGCGTTGAGGCCCTCCAGACTGGGCCGCTATGGGCCCAACCACAGTTCACGGTGAGCGGGGTGGTCTTCCTCGCCACTGGGCCTGTGCCTGGATCACACGGCTCATCAGCTGATAAGTGCTGATACTAAGCCCTTCAACCGCGTCCTCCATGCCATGTCTGATGTCCTGGAGGGGACCCCAGCTGAGGCACATACTATCCACATACCAAACCTATTTTTTTGACTTTCAAACTAATGTATTTCAATTGGAAGTATGTTTTGTTCCTGTACCACGTTTTTCTTTCTAACACAGACGACTTATGTCAGTGTGAGTAGGCTCTTCTTGATTGTGCGTGATGGGGACCTCTGCTGGTGACTTTATAGATGCTCTTTGTTTAGCCAGGGAATGTAATTCGGGTAAAAGTTTTCCACAATGTGCATTCACACACTCAGCTGAAATAATAATAATTATGTAAAAAGTTTTTAGTCTTTTTAATGAAAGTTTGTTACGGACCTGACCCTTTTCTGTGTTGGTGTACGGGCGAAGAAGGGGAGTTACAACGATGGAGAAGAGAAGGATTGCGGCACTTTTAGTACTGTGGTTGCTGGTAGTGCCCTGCATTGGTCTACAACAAGACGCCGGCTGTTCTACGCCTCAGCGGCTGCAGGTGTACAGCAGGGAATGGTTGCTTTCCCTACGCCAGAAGGCTACACCTGAACCGGGCCTGCTAGACGAAGTTCCTGAGGAACTGCTAAGGACTGGGCGCCGCCGTCTAAGGAAACGAGGGAGAAGAGGGGGTATCCAACACCGACTTCGCCGCAGGCGGCATAAACCTCCTCTGCCATATATACTCCTAATGTTCGATCTCTCAGGAATAAGATGGACGAGCTCCGCATCAACACAAAAGTTTGTCATGAATACCGTGAGTCTTCCCTTATGATTTTTACGGAGACATGGCTTCAGGGTGATGTCCCTGATCAACTGATGCAGGTACAAGACTTTAAAAACGTCCGTATGGACAGGAACAGTAACTCGGGGAAAAACTAGGGGTGGTGGAATTTCTGTGTACATTAATGATTCTTGGTGCTCCAATTACACTATAAAGGACTCGGTATGCACACCGGATCTTGAACTCTTGTGTCTGAGTCTAAGGCCCTTCTACCTACCCCGTGATTATGGAAATATTTTCATCAGCGTGGTTTATATTCCACCGAGCGGTAACGCAGCAATTGCCGCCTCACGCATAGCAGACTGTGTTCATAAACAGCTTCAGTGCAAGCCAGATGCACCAATGTTTATTTTGGGTGATTTTAATCACTGCAAAATGGAATGTGCCCTTCCCGGATTTCAGCAATATGTCACTGCTGCCACACGGAAATGTAATATCTTGGATAAATGCTATGGTAACATCACAGATGCGTATGCTTCAAAAATCGGTCCACCCCTTTCAAATTCCGATCACAATACAATACGACTCATTCCAACTTTTAAACCCGCCTTAAAAAGAAGCAAGCCACTTATAAAGTCCGTCAGTGTGTGGCGGGAGGGTAACCAAGAGGAGTTAAGTGGCTGCTTTCTGGCCACGGACTGGAGCATCTTTTATGAGGACAGTAACATTGACAATATCGCCGAGGCCATTACAGGGTATATTCAGTTTTGTGTTGACACTGTGGTGGCAAAAAAGACGGTAAAAAAATACCCTAACAACAAGGACTACATCACACCTGAAATCAAACAGTGTATTCAAAGGAAGAAACAGGCCTTCAGGACTAACAACACCATGGAACTCAAAGCCATTCAGAAAGACCTGAAGGGGAAAATAAGGGAGGCACGAGAGCAGCATAGTCTGCGTGTGAGGGATGCCCTCTTAAATAAGAACTCTAAACAGTTGTGGGATGCAGTTAAATACATGACCAACCTTAGCTCTGTAAAAGGAGAGAATTGCATGTTATGAAGGAACTAGAAAAAGCAAATGAGTTAAATGACTTTTACAGACGATTTGACTGTGATGCAAATGGGGTGTTGGAGGAATGCAATAGTGTACTGAGTACAATTTCATGTGACCAATCTAACAGAATTGTAATTAATTCAGAAACCGTAGCCAGGGTTTTTGGAGGGTTACACACAAAAAAGGCCACAGGGCCAGATGGTATTTCTGCCTTGCTCCTTAAAACATTTGCAAGGGAGTTAGCTCCAGCTTGGAGCCCTCTATTTCAACTCTCTGTTGATTCACACAGTATACCTAAAGTTTGGAAAAGAGCTATTATTATTCCCGTTCCCAAAAAATCCTGTCCAAAAAATAACAATGATTTTAGACCTGTAGCCTTAACGTCTATAGTAATGAAGGCTTTTGAACGTATAATGGTTGGATACCTAAAGCAAGAAGTGCAACATCTATTAGATCCTTATCAGTTTGCATATCAGAATAACCGCGGAACTGATGATGCTTTAAACATCACAACACACTTAATTCTAAAACATCTTGAAAACTCGAAGGCCTATGCTAGACTGTTGTTTATGGATTTTAGTTCGGCTTTCAATACGATCCTCCCCCAGACCCTTTTAAAGACATTGGATCAGATGGAGGTTAACCCATTCTTAATCAGGTGGTACTTTGCATTCCTCACTGGTAGGCAGCAACAAGTGAAAGTTAATTCCACCCTGTCTCACATACAGGAAATAAATACAGGGGCTCCTCAAGGGTGCGTAAGTTCTCCCATTCTCTTTACATTATATACAAATAATTGTAAGAGCCAATATAGTAATAATTACATCATAAAGTTCTCAGATGACACAGTTTTACTGAGTCTTCTGTTAGCTCAGTCTGACACTGGAGAGTACCGCACAGAGGTGCAGGACAAAGTGCTGTGGTGCGAGGACCACAACCTCATTTTAAATGTGGACAAGACGAAAGAAATGATTTTTGACCCAAAGGGTGTGGGGGATCATAGTCCTGTGTTTATTAAGGGAGAGATGGTTCAACAAGTATCAAATTTTAAATACTTGGGCATATACTTTGATTGTCAGTTACAGTGGGCCACACATGTTGAGACTGTCTGCTCAAAGATTTGTCAACGGCTGCACTTCCTAAGAAGACTTAGGGTGCATGGCGTTGATGAAGGCGTCGTGCTCTTGTTTTATAGGGCAACTATTGAATCTGTCATCCGTTATGGCATTACAACATGGTTTGGGAACTTAACTGTAAAAGGAAGAACTCAACTGCAGACTCTTGTTAAGAGGGCGGGGAAAATAATGGGCACACAGTCCCCATGTTCTCTGCAAGAAATTTTTGAAGAGACGGTTAGGAGGCAGGGCCTCAAAATTTCTGCTGACACAACACATGTCTTAAACAATGAGTACGAGCTTCTGCCCTCTGGCAGAAGGTATAGGATGCCAGCATGTAGGCTAAACAGATACAAATTCTCCTTTGTGCCCATGTCCATCAAACTAATTAACAACAAGTTAAGCAGGAACAGATAGAGTGAGTGCATAGTGTGGATTAGATAACAGGGTAATGGGCTTGTGTGGGGTTTTTATTTATTTATTTTAACGGGATGTGCAATATTTAGTAGGATGTGCAATAGGTTAATTGGGCAATTGTGCAATGGGGTTGTGGGGGGTATTTATCTATTTATTAGCGGGATGTGCAATATCTAGAGGAATGTGCCATATAGGGAAAGTGTGCAATATGTGGAGGTATATACTGTATGAGTGCTGCTATGATGGGAAGGTATTTTATGATGTCTAACATTTGGAGGAGAACTGTGCAATAACTACTGTGTGTGTGTGTGTGTGTGTGTGGTGGGGCGGGGGGGGGGGCTGTATGGGAGGTACTTTGTTATGTTATTGGATGTTATATGTGCTGCCAATGCCCTGTAAGCCCAAGACAAATTTCTCTGTACAGAGACAATAAAGATCAATTAATTCATTCATTCATTCATCACGTTCTCCCAAACAACCAGCTGTTATAGTTTCACTTGACTAAAATAAATGTGAACCATACATGGGTGTAGAAAGAGAATGGTAGCCTATAATAGTGTATGATAATAAGGTTTTTTTTTAAACTTTATTATGCATGATAACAAGTTAGCATGCTACTTTTATTTTGAAGTTGTTACAGGTCACTTCCGCTTCCGGTCTGTCCGCTGTCATTAATAAATGAGAACCAAAAAACGAAAAAAGGAATTTGCAAAAAACAAATTTGGGTCGTTATTTGATTTTGTTTTTTTCGTTTTTTCGTTTTTTGATGCTGAGAGCAAAAACCGTTTTTCCGTTTTTGGTTTAAAACGAAAAAAGGAAAAGAGGGCACTGTTTCCGTTTTTTCGTATTTTGGTTTTGACAGAAAAATGGATTATACTTTGGTACCCTGACCGGTACCCTGACCCGCAGCCCACAGTTTATATAGCCGCGGGTGGTCTCGTGCCTTTAATAATAATAATGGTAACCCTTCCTTTTACAGTACGGTAATTACCAGCTAATGACCTGGTAATAAGATGTATTTACTATGTAATAACCAGGTAATTAAATGTAATTACCTTGTAATTACCAAGTACTTACCAGGTAATTCGACAGTATTTAATTACATATTTATCTGGTAATTACCAACAAGTTACCTAATGTAATTACCTGGTAATTACCAAGTACTTACCTGGTAATTACACAGTATTTAATTACATATTTATCTGGTAATTACCAACAAGTTACCTAATATAATTACCTTGTAATTACCAAGTACTTACCAGGTAATTACACAGTATTTGAGTACATATTTATCTGGTAATTACCAACAAGTTAACTAATATAATTACCTTGTAATTACCAAGTACTTACCAGGTAATTACACAGTATTTAATTACATATTTATCTGGTAATTACCAACAAGTTACCTAATATAATTACCTTGTAATTACCAAGTACTTACCAGGTAATTACACAGTATTTAATTACATATTTATCTGGTAATTACCAACAAGTTACCTAATGTAATTACCTGGTAATTACCAAGTACTTACACAGTATTTAATAACATATTTATCTGGTAATTACCAACAAGTTACCTAATGTAATTACCTGGTAATTACCAAGTACTTACCAGGTAATTACACAGTATTTAATTACATATTTATCTGGTAAATACCAACAAGTTACCTGATATTTACTAGATATTTTCCTGATATCTACCAAGTAATTACCCAATAATTACCTGTTAGATATCCAGCAATTGCATATTGTAGACAATAAACCCACGGAATGTGTCTATATGTGACTTTGTTAGGGTGATAATAACTTATATATTTACCTGGTACTTACCAGGTATTTACTCAAGAATGATTGCATATTTACCTGGTAACTACCACTTATTAAACCCTGTGAATTACCGTGTAAGGAAGGTGGAACTGTACTGTAAAAGGAAGCGTGGTTTGTTTCAATGATATTACCATATACTTTCCTGGTAACTGTAGATTATAATCCTCTAGTTTTGAACATGGTCTCTGGCAAAAACTCCCATATCTCCGTGATAATTATCGGGTAATTATCAGGGTGATATCAGAGTTTTACAGAGTAGTTACCGTGTAAGAGAGGTGGAACTGTACTGTAAAAGGAAGCGTGGTTTGTTTCAATGATATTACCATATACTTTCCTGGTAACTGTAGATTATAATCCTCTAGTTTTGAACATGGTATCTGGCAAAAACTCCCATATCTCCCTGATAATTATCGGGGTGATATCAGAGTTTTACAGAGTAGTTACCTGTAAGAAAGGTGGAACTGTACTGTAAAAGGAAGCGTGGTTTGTTTCAATGATATTACTGTAGCTCCCAAGTAGTACACACGAGGCCAGAGGTCTTTGTTAGAAAACAGGTTTATTTTCCAGGTGGAACCAACCCGTGAGAACTGGGTTTAAAGAGAACAATAATTCAAATCAATAAATACAATTGACAATATGCAAATGTCCGTTTTTTCAGCAGCACAACAGGTGTTACATTTACACCAAAAACCACTACACACACCTCACATACAGTCCACAACTCAATATTAACTTACAAACATAACTTACATACCGGTATACATATTCACCACTTTACGTCGTATGCAAATCACCACACGCACCAACCATGCAATGAATGCAACACAATACAATCGTTCACGTTCTTCTGTTGGGAAAAATCTTTAGCCTATTCTAGGCTAACAACGGAGCGGGCCCTTTAAGGTATCAGATCAAAAATGAGGAGTAAATAAAGAGATATAAACTGAATTAAACTGAATAGATTTATTATTAATCAAAGCTAATCAAAGTCAACGAGTACAAGTATATAATAATGAATATACCGCGGGAGTCACAAAGAGCTTCGCCTCCTGAGAAGTTCTGCTGATTGTGAGCCCTGAGTCTCAGGTCAGGGGATACTTTGTATACGAAAATGCAGCTTCGGGCCCGAATCTCATGAGCCGGTATATGGATACTTTATTGTTGCCAAGGGCAAGTTCAGGGAGCATAGCAACAGAAAAGAATGGATCTATGGATACTGTAAAGTCACAAGGGCTAAGGAGAGAAGAATGTTGGCGATCATTAGTGGACCTATGGTCGTTATGAATAGATCTATGGATCTTCCCTTGATCACAAGGGATAATTAACACCAAAGGGCATCTGGTCTCCCACACCATTACGTGAGGAGGCTAAGGCCGAATGACGTCACCAAGTGTTCTGATCAACATGGTTCCCAGGCAGGAGCCCAACACCTGCTGCTTGTCTGGACATTTCTGTGAGGGGAGGGGAGTCTACAAACAATGGTCACTGTGTTTGGTGTCTGACTGGTTCACATGAGGGGGAAAGGTGAAGTATCCATAAACAATGTGAATGGCTATCTTGACCCTGTTATTCTGGCCCTAAGTAACGTTTTGGGCCTTTTACTATTGTGGGATCCTTTAGCATAGCAGTCTTAATATATAGCCTAGCATTCGTAATTTTTCAATATATTTTCAATATATGTTACGCTCAACAATATAACATGTCAATAAAAGATCTTACAATACACGGTTGCCAATTGTGAATTTTTGTTCGACATTTAGAGTTGCCAATTCAATACACATTTTTAGGGCGGACCTGGTGAGACTCAGGGGTACATAGTAAAACAGTCGTATAGCAACAGGTGGTTTTCAATATATCCCTCTCAAGTCATCACAAGATGACTTCACTTCAAAAACACCTGTTGGCCATAGGCACTTAGGTATATACGCATCACACAAGCATGCATAGGTAAATGTATATAATGGAACAGCATCATCACAATAGATGGGCTACCTGTCGGTACCAACTGGCGGAGTCCGCCTAGAGGTCAGACACAGGCAGTACCGTCACATTTGCATCAACATAGATGGCCTACCCGTCGGTACCAACTGGCGCTACCGCCTAGAGGTCAGACACGGGCAGTACCAACACATCTAACAAATGATACTAGCAGAATGTAAACATATGAAATGTAATAACGGGATCATAATGCATAAACAGCGGGGGATGAGATAAGGGTACACTCTGAGCTCTTTCCCTCCAGCCACCTCTCTCGGGACATAACTCCATGGGTTATGCTTCGCCCCTGTTTATTCAACGGTGGAACGGGTAGAGCTGTAGGATATACATATCTCCCTATATATATGAGGGGATAAAAGGATTATATGTATAAATGCAAATGTAAATGTAGAAATGCTAAATAGCAGCATTCTTTAGTGGAGTCCTTATCTATCCATGTAGCAGGGTGGTAACACCCCCAACGTAAGACTTAAATGCCAACATACCTTTTGACTCTACACTCATCAAGTGGAACATGCTAAGCAAAAGGAATGTAGGGGGAACAGCGTAAGCAATACAGCGAAGTTGCCCTCATGCCTTAGAGGAGCGGAACAACTTCGTAGGCCATTAATAGACATGCATGGTCGCCTCGCGATAGTAATCGTCGTCGTCGTCGTGACTGGTCACATCGTCATAGTAATCGTCGCAGTCTTGGCAGGGCTCGATCAGGAGAGAGACCATTTGGTGGTCATGGTCCTGGGGAGCGTTCTCCTTGGACAGGGTCGTGGCAATGAGTCTGATGCAAAGAGTACGGGCACAGGGGATGCAGCAACATCCACAGGTGATGAGAATAGCCAGAAAACAGGCAAGGGAGGTGAGGACGGCCATGACAAGGGCCTTCCATCGGCCGAACAGGCCTTGCATCCAGGCCTCAAGTGGGTTGTCCAACCCAGAGGCTTCTTTCAGCTCCGTGGACAGGGCTCGGAGACCATTGAGTGCTTTGGTAACAGACCCATCCGGGGCTGTGTTGTTGGGGATGAATGTGCAGCACTGGTCGCCGAACATAGCGCAGACACCTCCTTTCTCGGCAAGGAGCATGTCCAGGGCCACGCGATTCTGGAACGCCATTAGTGAGGTGGCAGCGAGTTGGGTAGAGATGCCCTCCACGGCATCTCTGGTGAGGTTGGCCAGGCGTTGCACATTGTAGTGGATATAGTTAATGCGATCTACGTTTTTGTTTGGCGTAATAGGGAAGAGAGCTGATAGGATCGGTATGTTCTCGAATCCGGCCCCAATCTGGTCTGCTAATTTGTACTCGTTTGGAACGCCTCGCGGAATGCCTATAGCGTCGATGTAGCAGGGAGAGTTTTGAGTGAGGTCGAAACTAGTGGGGTAGGTAGTGTCACGTCGGGCGCGTTCAGGGGCCGTATTGTTAGTAGCGTTAGACGTTTGGACGAATACGGTCACGGGCACAGTCAGTCGCACGATAGTACATGTTCCCGACCAATGTCTAGGTAGGCGCAATCGCAGAATGTTAGTAGCACATAGCCAATAAAGGTCCATTCGACCGAGAGTCAGGTGAGTCATATTTCCCCATCCAGTAACGTTAGTTGTATGTTCACACCATGCCGCGGGAATATCACCTACCGGATGCCTACCCACTCGAGTGAAACACCAATAAGACGCGGGTCGTGCAGTGAAGGTAGGCGGAGTCGTCTCGTTTAGACCGGGAGGAAACAAATTCCCGAGGAGAGTACAATCCTTGGGGTGTGCTACCATAAAGAGTCGCAGCATGCAATAAGTGCCACGGGAGTCGTCGGTCGCATTGAGGTATACAGGGACGGTAGTTAAGGCAGGACGAGCTGCTGCACAAGCGACGCAATCAGACAGCCCTTGTAGGCGAACAGTGCCAATTAGCCATGCTAACCATTGATTAGTCTCAGAGAGCCCAGTGGCTTGGGCGAATACGTCGTGGGTGGGGATGTCATTAGTGGACTCTACATTGAATATGGTTACGCCTTGATCAGTATAAGTAACTGCCGGGGTTGACGAGTGCGATTCGGGTAGGATGTTAACTCTAACGACGCTCATGGGGTCCCATGCTCCCCACATACTAATTCCCACAGTTAGATATAAAACGTCTGGTGTGGAGGGGCATAGAGAATTATGATATTGGTGAGCGCCTACCGAGGTGAGAGTGAGGATCACGTTTTTTCCTTCCGTACTTAATCCCCCGCCCTCCTGGAGTAATCTAGTATCGTCCGAGCGTGTGCGAGGATTGGTGTATGCTCTAGTTGCTCTTTTGGCGCTCCCCTTCTATTCCTGTCCCCGCCCTTTTGTCTCTGGTGTCCCATAGAATGTGCCCCGCATTTCTACACCCCGTTAGACCAAAACCCCTGGACGTGCCTTTCTGCCATTCGGGTTTACCCTCTATCGGTCCGTCGCACACATACTTGTTGTCATGCTCCCACCTAGAGCTGGGACGTTTCCATATAGCCGCAGTGAATAGGGTGTGCAGGGGAATAGAGTACATACGTTTGGTGCCGTTGATGTGGGTGAGCTGAACGCCATCAAACTGGCGGAGGCAGGGGTCAGACCCGTTCCGTCTTGGGGCATGGGGGTCATCGTGGGGGAGTATGGTTCTGCGTCTGCGGGCAGGGGGGTTGTAGACAAGTGGGGGGTTATGGACAGTACCTTGGGTGTCATTGGCGTTGCTGGCGTTGAAGATGGTGGCGTTGGTGTAGATGCTGGTGGCGTTGGTGTTGTTGCTGGTGGCGTTGGTGTTGTTGGCACCGTCGTATTCGAGGAATCCCCATCTCCAAGGGGTCGTCGGGACTGGAACAGGGCTGGGCAGGATGAGTCGCAAGAGACCATACAGGAGCAGCGTGCCAACTGACACACTCAGCAATGCTCCCAGTAATAGTCCCAAGCTCTCTCTCCTGCTCACCTGTCCACTATGGTTCCGTCTGTAGGTTGGCGGGCTGCTTCTCCTCAAGGGCCTGTAGATCGGCATGAACCTGATCGTAGGTGCGTGAAACAGGCCCATCTGCCTTCCGGGTGTGCGTCAGGTGGTGCCACTCCGCTCCGCTCTTGCCTAAGAGGGAGACAGAGAAGGGGGTAGCCAAAAGTACCTTGTAGGGGCCTGTCCACTTTGGACCCAGTGACTTCCTTTTGTGGACCTTGACGTAGAGGTAGTCACCAGGCCGTGTAAGAGGAGCCGGATGGGAAACCTGAGGCGGCGTAGTGGTAACCTGGGTGAACAGAGCTCGAGAAGCAAGAGTTAGGGCCTGTAGATACTCTAACAAAACTTCATCTAGCTGGTCGGTCATGGGCCCTACAGGCGGAGCGTGAGGTCCTGACATAGGTCTACCGGTCACTAACTCATAGGGACTAAGACCTAGCCGCGAACTAGGTTGAGACCTGACACACATCAGGGCTAGAGGTAGAGCTTGCAACCAGCTCATCTTTTTGTTTCTCGTAAGCCTGTCGACTTCGGACGACAGGAGGATAGTTTCACGTGACTGTCCTGCATGTACCACTTTAGCTATCGCCCCTTTGATAGACCCGTTGGCTCGTTCTACTATCCCTTGACTCTGTGGATGGTAAACAGACCCAAAACGGTGGCTTACACTTAAGGCGCGTTCTACCTCTTCTAGCAGGTGGTTCGCAAAATGGCTACCGTTGTCTGAGGCTATGGTCTTTGTTGCTGTTGGTTGGAACCTTGCTTGTAGTTCTGTTGTGGCTGCAGTTCCTGTTGGGTGGCCACTGGGGGCGCTGAGACGGGGAGAATGGAGGTTACCTTTAACTTATCTTTTTGTTTTTTCTCATTGAAGCGGTCGGTTGCTTCATGAAGTTGCATTTTGAGGAGGCGACGCTGCATTTCACGTTCTTCTTCTGCCTCTTTTAATTCTTTCTCTTGCTCTCTTTCTATCACATGGCAGATTTTTTCATTCCATGCCTTGGTAGGCCTCCTGGCTAATGCTGATACTTCTTTCAGCCTGGTCTGGCAGCCTTCAGGGAGACCACGGATAATGGCTGACCTCAGAATGGTGTCCTCATAGGTGTCGGGGTCCGGTGTTCGTCCAAACCCATCAACCCACAGTGCTCTGGCCCTGGCGATGTAGGCGTGGCCCGTCTCCCCGGTGTTCCTCGTCAGGCCGGCCACACAATCACCGGCGTTGGTGTTGGGAAAGGCGTCTCTGAGAGCATCCCAGTATCTTGCTCTGTGGGGGTCGAATAGATCACAGTCTGGTAGGTCAGTAGTGCCTGCGGCCTTCTCTATATCTTGTGCGACAGGGACTGTGGCTGCTTTGGTGAGGAGAGCCCGAATGTCTCCCATGCCCAGGTTGTCTCCTGGACAGCCGTCTTCTAGGGCTCGGATCCACTTGTTGGCCCCTTCATGGATTGAGGGCAGGCTGGAGTAGAGGGCCTTCATGTCTCGGTGGCTCCAGGGGTTGTAGACTGGGGGCCGCCCTTGGTCCTGGTTCATCAGTGGCGCCATGTAGGTTTCACTACCTGCAGTCTGTCCCCCTCTGGTGGCCTGGCCTCGCGTGGTAACTCCTTGTTTCTGTGGAGGAAGAGGGGGTGGAGTTCGGTGGTGTATGACCTCACCTTCTCCTAGGCAGATGTCTGGGACCCACCCTGTCTCTCCATCTTTGCACCCGAGGATCCATCCATCTTCTCTCTTCGCCGGCTCTTTTACTTGGAGGATCTCATCTTTATGGAGTGTGAGCTCATGGGGTTGTTGGGATGTGTACCCATAGAGGGCTTTGTAGATGGTGGTCCTGCCCACCGTCACATCGAACGCTGGGGTTGCGGTGCTTGGTGTGGAGACTTTTGGGGTGGATGTCTGTGGGTGTGGCATGGGGCTGTCGTTTGCGCGTCTGGCGCTGTGAGAGTGATGTGTTCTTCTTGGTCTGGTCTCTCTGCAGGCCTTATCTTCTCCATCGTCTGTGGCCAGGTCCTTATCTTGCTTCACCATCTTCTCGTGGGCTGGTACGTCTTCTTCGGAGGAGGGGCTGGAGGAGGGGGATGAATCCCCGGTCGTCGAGATGTCATCTTTCTTCTTCTGGCAGGTGTCTCTGTATGTGCTGGTCTTCTCGGCCTTGGTTGGAACCTTGTGGATGTGCTTCTGGGGTAGGATGGCTCCCATTGGACCGCAGATTCCTCTTCTTCTGGCTGCTGGTGGGGGTTGCGGCTGGGCTGGCGCACGGTGGGCCTTCTCTTTTATCTTGGGGCGCCACTCTTGGTCCAAGGCCTGGTTATCTTCATAGGCGCAGTCCCAGGTCACGTTCACTGAGGAACCTGGTTGGAGATTACGCTCTGGGATGTTGAGCACAGGAGTTTGGAGGGTAGTCGGGGGTATGGTGGTCTCAGTCTGGGGTAAGGGGGTCTTAGTCTGGGATAAGGGAGGAAAGCCATGGTCATACTGAGTTGGGATGAGAGGGATGTCGGTAAGGATGTCGGTAAGGGAGGGGTAAGGGTTGGAGTAAGAGTCTCGAGTGACGTCAGGGGAATAAGTAGGGTAGGGTGGAGGAGGAATGTCGAGGAGGGGGGTCTGGTCTTTGTTGGGAAGGGTCGTCGGGGTGAGAGTTTGAGGGGTTGGGGGCTGTGAGTCAGAGAGAGAGAGAGAGAGAGAGTTCCGCTTCGCAGGCTGAGTTACGCTGTGTTCCCACCAAACGCGATGACGCTTCATCGCGCGTCGAGATTACATGTAAAGTCAATGCAAACACGCGATTAGACGCGTCATCGCGCCGGGCGATGCGATGGACGCGATAGCGCGGCGCGATGGACGCGTTGGCCGCGAAAAATCGCTTCCATCGCGTCGCCCGGCGCGATGACGCTTCATCGCTCGAGTTGAAATAATTGAACTTTTGCGGCGAATTCGCGTGAAGACGCGCCGCGACAGCCAATCAGCTTTGAGATCGTCACCGACGTGCTGACGTGCTGACGTACGGACGTACACAGTGTTGCACAATGATACATGTTTTATATGATATATTATATAATATTATATTATATATTGACCATAATCAAAGTTGGGGGGCACACACACACACACACACACACACACAGATCTTTTTTACTTCTTTTTTTTTAGCGATTGTTTTCCACTGGATAACAACGAGGTTATGGCCGGCTATGAAGCACCAGTTCTGGGCAGAGCAGGTGGTTATCTCAGCCATGGTCGACGAGAGAATGAAATGGCGGAAGAAATGTTGTTGTTTGGGCGGGCTCGTCGCCCGATGCGATGCCGCGATGCCGCGATGAGGCGTTTTTTGGCATATTGGACCAGCGTCAAAACTGGAGCGTCTAGCGCGACGCGATTTCATTTTACGCGCGACTAAATCGCGTTCATCGCGTTTGGTGGGAACACAGCGTTAGAGCGGGGGGCGTGGGCAGAGTACTACGGTACGCGGCGACGAGGATACGTGAACGCGCCTGCGTTTGGCGGGCGCGCTCTGCCTTTTTCTCGCGCGTCGTCGCTTTGCCTTTGTTAAGGGAAATGCAGGCTGCTTTATCTGTATCCACATTTACCCAAGCCTCCACTCTACGGAGATGGGTTGCTTTTAACGCGGTTTTCGGGACCCAACCGCTTCGCTCCCAGCTCTGCCTGTATTTAGCATGTCTTTTCAACCACTTTGCCTTTCCCTCTGGCCCAGCACCTGCTTCGGTGCTCGCGGTCAGGAATACATTGACACTCTTCATCTGGGTCTCTCTGTCCAGTACATCTGTTTTTATGTCGCCCATTTTAGCAAATTGTTTGGCCATTAATTAATTATTCCTACAGTTGGCTTATTTATTTATTTTATTTTGTAGCCCGTAGGCCGTCTATCCCTGGTCACTTTTTTTTTTTTTTTGTATAGCACGGAGGCCGTCTATTCTGTTATAGCACGGAGGCCGTCTATCCCTGATCACCGCGCGTTGGTGATAATCACTAATTTGGCAAGGCAATTTATGGCTAATTTAACAGTTGTGTGAACCACGGTGATGCGACAATATTCTTTCTACCCCACGAATACGCCTACATATACGTATACATATACGCGTATTCTTGACACTTCAATTGCATGCAACCGAGCGATCAGACCATATATTCTCCGCCTGTGCGGATATATGTCTATCCCCAGCCTAACAATTAAAAGCAACACAGTGATCCGATATTATATTCTCCACCTAATATACCTATCGATCACTAACCTAACGATATGTAACACAGTGGGCGGATAATATACTTTCAATATATATATATATCCCTCACCAACTACGGAAGTAGAAGCAACACAGTGATCAGATAATATATTCTCCACCTATGAACATATATCTACCACCCATCCAGCAATCATACGCCGCACAGCGACCAGATTCAAATAACACAGCCGTCAAGCACAACCAACACAGCGATCAGAGTCAAACAACACAGCTGTCAATCATAACCAACACAGTTAACAGATTCAAACAACCCAGCTGTTAATCATAACCAACACCGTTAACAGATTCAAACAACCCAGCTGTTAATCATAACCAACACCGTTAACAGATTCAAACAACCCAGCTGTTAATCATAACCAACACCGCTATGCAAGTAGTACTTTTTACACAGAGGCCCGCGCACAGACAGACAGATGGGGGCTTTTCACACACACACTCGCTCGCTCGTTCACTCCGACCCGGGCCGCACCCTTCCCGCGCGCACAGACATGGATCACACAGACACAGACAAATAGCAGGGTAGGGGGGTAGGGATGTGGTACCACCAAACTATGAGCGACTTCGGTAGCAGAACCAGCTACCGAATCCTCCACCGCGGCTCCCCCTTAATGGCAGCGAACCGTCGGTTTTCCCCCCTTCGTCTCTCGTCTACTTCAATACGCGCTACTTAATTGCGCCTGGCGCACTCGTTTTGGGGAGGCCCAGCTATTCGGTCCGCTATTCAATCGTGGGACCGATTATCCTATTCGTTATTTTAATCCCGAATAGGGAGGGGGTAGGACACTCGTTCGGGAGTTCCTCAACTTCTAAACCGCTACTCTATTGCGGTCCCGGGTATCCAACCCGTTCTGATTTCCTATCCGTGTCCAATCGTGGATAGGGAGGATGATAAAACACTCACTTCTTTTGAATGTCTATGGTTTCGTTCTATTTTTGTTTTGCCCGGACTGCGTAGTCAATGTCGCAATTAGTTCCGCCCCAATGCCATTCTAAACAGTAGGAACAAAAAAAACGGGACGTTAACAAATTAAACAAACTATACCAGGAAAGTATATGGTAACCATGTACTTTCCTGGTATAGTTTGTTTAATTTGTTAACGTCCCGTTTTTTTGTTCCTACTGTTTGGGGCGGAACTAATTGCCGCCGGAATACGACACCTTTTAGCAACGCACCTAGCCAAACAGCGCGAAAGAGGCAGCACGTTCTATAAGCTATAAGTTAAAGTTAAAAGCTAAAGGCACTTAAAGTAGAACAACTATAAAGGACAAGGAAGACGCATACAACAACATTCCCTCCTTAAGCAGTTAGCAGTGGACGAGGCATGTTTATCTTTTATTTACGTCTATGAAGAACGTGAACGATTGTATTGTGTTGCATTCATTGCATGGTTGGTGCGTGTGGTGATTTGCATACGACGTAAAGTGGTGAATATGTATACCGGTATGTAAGTTATGTTTGTAAGTTAATATTGAGTTGTGGACTGTATGTGAGGTGTGTGTAGTGGTTTTTGGTGTAAATGTAACACCTGTTGTGCTGCTGAAAAAACAGACATTTGCATATTGTCAATTGTATTTATTGATTTGAATTATTGTTCTCTTTAAACCCAGTTCTCACGGGTTGGTTCCACCTGGAAAATAAACCTGTTTTCTAACAAAGACCTCTGGCCTCGTGTGTACTACTTGGGAGCTACAGTAATATCATTGAAACAAACCACGCTTCCTTTTACAGTACAGTTCCACCTTTCTTACAGGTAACTACTCTGTAAAACTCTGATATCACCCCGATAATTATCAGGGAGATATGGGAGTTTTTGCCAGATACCATGTTCAAAACTAGAGGATTATAATCTACAGTTACCAGGAAAGTATATGGTAATATCATTGAAACAAACCACGCTTCCTTTTACAGTACAGTTCCACCTCTCTTACACGGTAACTACTCTGTAAAACTCTGATATCACCCTGATAATTACCCGATAATTATCAGGGAGATATGGGAGTTTTTGCCAGAGACCATGTTCAAAACTAGAGGATTATAATCTACAGTTACCATGAAAGTATATGGTAATATCATTGAAACAAACCACGCTTCCTTTTACAGTACAGTTCCACCTTCCTTACACGGTAATTCACAGGGTTTAATAAGTGGTAGTTACCAGGTAAATATGCAATCATTCTTGAGTAAATACCTGGGGTCCGTTTCACAAAGCAGGTTTAGTGAAAACCCTGCGTTTATTAACCCTGAACTGAGGGAAACTCTGCGATTTCCGTTTCACAAAGGGAGATAACTCAAACCAGAGAAAGAGGGGCAACTCTAGCCTGTTTCACAAAGAGAGATAACTTACGCTCTCGGTCAGTTACCGTAGTAACAGACTCTATGAACCTAACCTGGTCGGGACCAGGTTTTACTCAATGGATCAATCTGTCTCCGCCCTCTTTCAGCCACACACGCCATTTGATTTCCTCATTCATTCAGTCAGCGAGTTTTGGCGTAGCCGTCTGTCAAAAATCATTTAACAAAATCAGAGTCAGTGCTATTTCAGAAGTCCATTAGGCAGTAGGCTAGGAGGCGACTTTTTCACGAACATGTCCTTTTGACCAGCGCTCGAAGTGGAAAAAAATAAGTGCCGGTACTCCCTTACTCACATATATATATATATATATATATAGCGCTTTGGGTGTCTTGAAAAGCGCTATATAAATGCAATTAATTATTATTATATAATTATTATTTACTGCGCAGAGAATTAAATATTCGTCGGGAGAGGGTTATCAGACCATAGATGTAGGCTAGCCTTTCCAGACAATTATCATTTCCAGACAATTATCTTTTTCAGCGGTACCGTTTCACGTCACAGTCCATCATTTACATACGCAACCTAATCCGTCCTTACATGTGCAACATTACATACCAACCGTAGTCTCTCACATCCCAGCAGATATTGTGTGTTGCACTGCGTTTCTTTTGTACAATGTCGGAGATGTAGAGGCAACTGTATACAGTCAAATAGCCACTTAATATTTACTTTACAGTGTAAAACATGATCAAAATGATCATGCCGAGGTCTTATCTGTTTGAATAATGTAATCTTAAGCTGCTGTCAAGTGCGCTTCTCCCCCGCGGGATTGCACCTAAATGAAATAAGTAGTTACCATTCAAGCAGTTTTCCTCTGTAATATTACATGTATTGTGATCGCAAAGGACTCCATTTAAACTTACGCAGCAGTGTTGCACTTCTTTCTAAAAACGTGTTGAAACTCGCCATATGAGCGCATTAGTAGTAGGTATATTAAGTATTTCCAATCGAGGTTGGTGACTTCCCCGTTGCCATGGTGACTCGTCGAATCGGGGCTCCATTGATGCTGGCTTTTTATAGTTGTGGTGCACGCGCTCAACCCTAGGTGGAACTCCTCTGAGTTGATCAACTTAACTCAAAACCGGTGTTGTGGAACCGAAATCCCAGAGTTTTCTATCTCAGTGAAGATCAACTCAGCGTTTAGGATTAAACTCAGAGGTTGTTAAACCTGCTTTGTGAAACGGACCCCTGGTAAGTACCAGGAAATATATACAAGTTATTATCACCCTAACAAAGTCACATATAGACACATTCAGTGGGTTTATTGTCTACAATATGCAATTGCTGGATATCTAACAGGTAATTATTGGGTAATTACTTGGTAGATATCAGGAAAATATCTAGTAAATATCAGGTAACTTGTTGGTATTTACCAGATAAATATGTAATTAAATACTGTGTAATTACCTGGTAAGTACTTGGTAATTACCAGGTAATAACATTAGGTAACTTGTTGGTAATTACCAGATAAATATGTTATTAAATACTGTGTAAGTACTTGGTAATTACCAGGTAATTACATTAGGTAACTTGTTGGTAATTACCAGATAAATATGTAATTAAATACTGTCGAATTACCTGGTAAGTACTTGGTAATTACAAGGTAATTATATTAGGTAACTTGTTGGTAATTACCAGATAAATATGTAATTAAATACTATGTAATTACCTGGTAAGTACTTGGTAATTACAAGGTAATTATATTAGGTAACTTGTTGGTAATTACCAGATAAATATGTAATTAAATACTGTGTAATTACCTGGTAAGTACTTGGTAATTACAAGGTAATTATATTAGGTAACTTGTTGGTAATTACCAGATAAATATGTACTCAAATACTGTGTAATTACCTGGTAAGTACTT
This sequence comes from Merluccius polli, assembly GCA_030340625.1. NCBI lineage: Eukaryota > Metazoa > Chordata > Actinopteri > Gadiformes > Merlucciidae > Merluccius > Merluccius polli. The sequence continues at coordinate 89,782 of JAOPHQ010000309.1, read as the reverse complement.
GGTAATTACCAGGTAATTACATTAGGTAACTTGTTGGTAATTACCAGATAAATATGTAATTAAATACTGTCGAATTACCTGGTAAGTACTTGGTAATTACCAGGTAATTACATTTAATTACCTGGTTATTACATAGTAAATACATCTTATTACCAGGTCATTAGCTGGTAATTACCGTACTGTAAAAGGAAGGGTTACCTAATAATAATAATAATGCTTAAAATTGAATGGGGGGTGTCTGTAAAAATGCCAAATAAAGTCCATACATATAAAATAACACATTTAAGTAAGTGGCAATAATATATAAATATCCTCTGTGCCACACTTGCATGTTTTATCTGATCGGATAGAGGTGAATCTCAGGTCCAGGGCCTATTTACATTGATTTGCATATTTAAATGGGGGCATGGACAGGGAGGAGTTTGCCACATCTGCACGTGCGCTCAGTTCCACGTTGATCGGGATGTACAAAAGAAACGTGCTTGGATCCATGCGTACGCACACTTTGATACATCTGAATTTATTTGTGCGTACGACAGTTTCTGGGTTTTGGCGTACGCCAAGTTTCAGTAGGAAATCATCCACGCAAGTCTTTGTACATGAGACCCCAGGACTTGTTGTTCCATCCAAGCAGGCTGTCATCACCCCATCCTCTCGTTTTGATTACTCTGTATGTCACTCCTATCTTAGCAAGTCCTCTCCTCTCCACCTCCCAGTAACAGCGGAGTCAAATCTCTCTGGGTGATCAGGATAAGACTGATCCTCTTCAACCCGCGTCACCTCCCTGTGGTCCTCAGACAGAGAGAGATGTCTGTAGGCAGTGTTTGGGTCCAGTGTGAGTCCACAGTAGCCTGGCAAGCCAGACTCACATCAGAAAGATGTAAGGTCTGGCTCAGCTCCACTGGCAGTGTGGGCGGGATAAACGGTTGTCTTTCAAGTTCCCTCTGCACGCAATAGGATGGCGCTACAACCAATCAGAGCAACGAAGAAGGTGACGTAGTCAGAGCGACGGCTCTGACTACGTCATTAATCAAAACTCCGAATACGTATTTATTTTCGAGGAAAGACTTCAGTGCCGTTCTTTGTTCTTTTCTCAAATAAAATGTTAACTTCAAGTCTTGAAGAGTCGCGGCCAAATCCGAGTGGAAAGACAGCCGTTCGCCAGCAGCAGCAGCCATTGTTTACCTAACACGGAACCGTCGCAACTCTGTCGTCATGGTAGCCCGGCTTTCGACTCCGCCCCTCACGCTGTGATTGGTCATACATACAAGACATACTTGGTGTTTCCAGCACCAAAAAGCCGACGGAGCCGTGCTAGACCTACACTAGCTGCCAAATAAATGTGCTGCCGCTAGGGGGTGTCTAGAGTTCTAGGCTAAGTCCACAGGCATCTGACGGGAGAACAAGACATGATTAGGGGCTGAAGGTTGGGTCGATTCCCGGTTTTTCGGTCCGGTCCGGTGCACCAGCCTGAACCGGTTTGATTTGATGCAAACCGACTGAACCAGCATTTGTCATGTAGAGATGAATCAAAAAATATATCCTATGATAAGTACTATAGTGGAATAGTGTGCTGTGACTTTTATAAGCCATAGTGCATATAGTTTTAAAGATCATTAAATCCATCCATCCATCCATCCATTTTCTTCCGCTTATCCGGGGTCGGGTCGCGGGGGCAGCAGCCTAAGCAGGGAAGCCCAGACTTCCCTTTCCCCAGCTACTTCGGCCAGCTCTTCCTGGGGGATCCCGAGGCGTTCCCAGGCCAGCCGAGAGACATAGTCTCTCCAGCGTGTCCTGGGTCTTCCCCGGGGTCTCCTACCAGTGGGACGTGCCCTGAACACCTCACCAGGGAGGCGTCCGGGAGGCATCCTAACTAGATGCCCGAGCCACCTCATCTGGCTCCTCTCAACGCGGAGGAGTAGCGGGTCTACTCCGAGCTCCTCCCGGATGACCGAGCTTCTCACCCTATCTCTAAGGGAGAGCCCAGCCACCCTGCGGAGGAAGCTCATTTCGGCCGCTTGTACTCGCGATCTCGTTCTTTCGGTCATTACCCAAAGCTCATGACCATAGGTGAGGGCAGGAACGTAGATCGACTGGTAAATCGAGAGCTTTGCCTTTCGGCTCAGCTCCCTCTTCACCACGACGGATCCGTGCAGAGTCCGCATTACTGCAGACGCCGCACCGATCCGCCTGTCGATCTCCCGCTCCATCCTCCCCTCACTCGTGAACAAGACCCCGAGGTACTTGAACTCCTCCACTTGGGGCAGGATCTCATCCCCGACCCGGAGGGTGCACTCCACCCTTTTCCGGTTGAGGACCATGGACTCGGACTTGGAGGTGCTGATTCTCATCCCGACCGCTTCACACTCGGCTGCGAACCTGTCCAGCGAGAGTTGGAGGTCACGGTCTGATGAAGCCATCAGGACCACATCATCCGCAAAAAGCAGAGACCCAATCCTGAGGTCACCAAACCGGACCCCCTCAACGCCCTGGCTGTGCCTAGAAATCCTGTCCATAAAAATTATGAACAGGATCGGTGACAAAGGGCAGCCCTGGCGGAGTCCAACCCTCACTGGAAACAAGTCCGACTTATTACCGGCAATGCGGACCAAGCTCTGACACCGGTCATACAGGGAACGGACAGCCCGTACTAGGGGGTCCGATACCCCATACTCCCGGAGAACCCCCCACAGGACTCCCCGAGGGACACGGTCGAATGCCTTCTCCAAGTCCACAAAGCACATGTGGACTGGTTGGGCAAACTCCCATGCACCCTCAAGGATCCTGCAGAGGGTGTAGAGCTGGTCCACTGTTCCACGGCCTGGACGAAAACCACATTGCTCCTCCTGGATCCGAGGTTCGACTATCCGACGGACCCTCCTCTCCAGCACCCCTGAATAGACCTTACCAGGGAGGCTGAGGAGTGTGATCCCCCTATAGTTGGAACACACCCTCCGGTCCCCCTTCTTAAAAAGAGGGACCACCACCCCAGTCTGCCAATCCAGGGGCACTGCCCCCGATGTCCACGCGATGCTGCAGAGTCGTGTCAACCAAGACAGCCCCACAACATCCAGGGCCTTAAGGAACTCCGGGCGGACCTCATCCACCCCCGGGGCCCTGCCACCGAGGAGCTTCTTGACCACCTCGGCAACCTCAGCCCCAGAGATAGGAGGGCCCACACCCGAGTCCCCAGGCCCTGCTTCCTTACCGGAAGGCGTGTCGGTGGGATTGAGGAGGTCTTCGAAGTATTCCTTCCACCGATCCACAACGTCCCGAGTCGAGGTCAGCAGCGCACCGTCTCCACCATACACAGTGTTGACGATGCACTGCTTCCCCCCCCTGAGACGCCGGATGGTGGTCCAGAACCTCTTCGAAGCCGTCCGGAAGTCGTTCTCCATGGCCTCACCGAACTCCTCCCATGTCCGGGTTTTTGCCTCGGTAACCGCCACAGCTGCGCTCCGCTTGGCCTGCCGGTACCTGCCTGCTGCCTCCGGAGTCCCACAGGCCAAAAAGGTCCTATAGGACTCCTTCTTCAGTTTGACGGCATCCCTCACCGCCGGTGTCCACCACCGACCACCTTGCGGCCACAGCTCTGGTCGGCCGCCTTAACAATGGAGGCGTGGAACATGGCCCACTCGGACTCAATGTCCCCCGCCTCCCCCGGTACATGGTCAAAGCTCTCCCGGAGGTGGGAGTTGAAGCTCTCTCTGACAGGAGACTCTGCCAGACGTTCCCAGCAGACCCTCACGATACGTTTGGGTCTGCCAGGTCTGACCGGCATTCTCCCCCACCATCGCAGCCAACTCACCACCAGGTGGTGATCAGTTGACAGCTCCGCCCCTCTCTTCGCCCGAGTGTCCAAGACATGCGGCCGCAAGTCCGACGACACGACTACAAAGTCGATCATCGAACTGCGGCCTAGGGTGTCCTGGTGCCAAGTGCACATATGGACACCCTTATGCTTGAACATGGTGTTCGTTATGGACAATCTGTGACGAGCACAGAAGTCCAATAACTGAACACCACTCGGGTTCAGATCGGGGGGGCCGTTCCTCCCAATCACACCCCTCCAGGTCTCACTGTCGCTGCCAACGTGAGCGTTGAAGTCCCCCAGCAGAACGAGGGAATCCCCAGAGGGAGCACTTTCCAGCACCCCCTCCAAGGAGTCCAAAAAGGGTGGATACTCTGAACTGCTGTTTGGACCATAGGCACAAACAACAGTCAGGATCCGTCCCCCCACCCGAAGGCGGAGGGAGGCTACCCTCTCGTCTACCGGGGTAAACTCCAACACACTGGCACCAAGCCGGGGGGCAATAAGTATTGCCACCCCTGCCCGGCGCCTCTCACCAGTGGCAACTCCAGAGTGGAAGAGAGTCCAACCCCTCTCGAGAAGACTGGTTCCAGAGCCCTTGCTATGCGTCGAGGTGAGGCCGACTATATCTAGCCGGAACTTCTCAACCTCGCGCACCAGCTCAGGCTCCTTCCCCACCAGAGAGGTGACGTTCCACGTCCCTAGAGCTAGCTTCTGCAGCCGAGGATCGGACCGCCAAGGTCCCCGCCTTCGGCCGCCGCCCAGCTCGCACTGCACCCGACCCCTTTGGCCCCTCCTGCTGGTGGTGAGCCGGCGGGAAGATCATTAAAATTAAAGTTAATTCAAATCCCATGTGTGTGTGCAACCCAGTCGCCAAAAGCATACGTTGACAGTGAACGTTTTCACACTGGATTACGTCGCATTTCAATGTAAAATAGCGTGTTGTACCTACAGTATCCACGCGTGGCACTGTGGAGGCGCCTGAAGAAAGCACAACCAACAAGGACATTTCATGGTTATAAAATACATAAATTGCTGGTTATAAAATACATAAATTAGAATTAAGGTGACGGTGATGCAGGGTTGCCAGCTTCACGGTTTTCTCGCCAAATTGGGCCGTTTTGAAAACGGAGTCGCGGGTGTAAACCTCAAAGACGCGGGTCACGGTTTTCTTTAGTGCTTTCAAAACCCACCACAGAAACAGTTGGGGTGTAATATGTATTGCATAATCTTTATGAAAACTCAGTCAGAACAACACAGTTTCACTCCCAGAACGTCAAATAGCGACTGTCGGTAAGGGCACTTTAGCGTCAGTCACTGACGGAGATCGTCTCCGGCGATATTTGACGTTCAGTGGTGTGTGGGCATCCGTCCTATTGGTTAGTTATTACTCCTGACAATTACAACAACAAGTGCATGCACCAAGCGCCTGCTGGATAAACTCCAAGGAAACATCAAGTGGGCACGAATGGAGTTTAAACCTAGCAAATCTCGCAGCATCTCCATTGTCAAAGGCCAGCTTGCAAATGAGAGGTTCCACGTCAACAACGAGCCAATACCAACAGTTCTGGAGAAGCCTATCAAAAGCCTGGGCCGCTGGTATAGTGCAGAACTCAAAGACTCGAAGCAGGTGGAACAACTCAGGCAGGATACCATCAGGGGCCTTAAGCAGATTAACAGCACTGCTCTCCCTGGGAAACTGAAGCTGTGGTGCTTTCAATTTGGACTGCTGCCCCGTCTTATGTGGCCGATGTCCATGTATGAGGTCACCCTATCCCACGCCAACCGACTGGAGAGATTGGTGAATGCACAGGTGAGGAAGTGGCTTGGACTGCCAAGATGCCTTAGCAACATCGGCCTGTATGGCAACGGAGCCCTCTCCCTACCAATCTCGAGCCTGGTGGAGGAGTACAAATGTGCCAAAACAAGGCTGGAGATGACCCTCACAGAATCCCGGGATCCGTTCGTCAGAGGTGCTGCTCCAACCCTAGTAACGGGGAGGAAGTGGAAGCCATCTGCAGCAGTCGCAGATGCAAAGACCGCCCTTAGACACCGGGATATAGTGGGGCACGTCCAACATGGCAGAGGGGGCCTTGGTTTGGAAGCAACAACACCGACCTGGCAAAAGGCAACTCCAACTGAACGGCGGCACATGGTAGTGGAGGAAGTGCGCCACCAGGAGGAAGCAGCCAGGTGTGCCAAAGCAATCTCCCAAGCTCAACAAGGCCGCTGGATGAAGTGGGAGGGCGTGGAGAGGAGAAAAATCTCTTGGAACGAGCTGTGGAGCATGGAAGCTAACAGGCCAAGTTTCATCATAAGAGCCACGTATGATGTCCTGCCCTCTCCAACCAACCTTCATCTCTGGTATGGAGAGGACCCAGCCTGTCTCCAATGTGCAGCCCCAGCAACCCTCAAACACATCTTGGTGGGGTGCAAAACCAGCTTGACTCAAGGAAGATACACCTGGCGCCACAACCAAGTTCTGAAGTGTTTGGCTGCCGAACTTGAGAACAAGAGGGTATCCATCAATGCCATGCCCCTAAATGCCCAGTCTACCTTCCCACAGAAGACAACATTCGTCCGGGAAGGGGAGAAACGACGGACCAAGCCATCTCCTTCGGAAGCTGGTCCATTGAGCACAGCCCGGGATTGGGAAATGCGGGTGGACCTCAGCCAGAGGCTCACTTTCCCACCTGAAATTGCAATAACCAACCTGCGACCAGACCTGGGGCCTCATGTACGAAGGTTGCGTACGCACAAAAACGTGGCGTACGCAAAAAAAAAATGGCGTTCCACGCTCACGTTCAGATGTATGAAACGTGAAATGACCGTGGAAATGTGCGGTGCCTCACGTCAACTTCATAGCTGCCGTACGCACGTTTCTACAGCTATTGTTCCTTTGGCGACACTTAGAGGTGATGCTGGGAAACTGTTAATAATGTCAAAAACAATTAGTCATCAGAGTGATGTGCACGTCAGAGACACACTTATGAACAACTAACACACCCACCGTGTTTGCAACTATACGTGTGGATATAAACGCATGCGCAATGTGATGAAGAAAATGGTATTACCGATGGCAGCGTTGTTAGAGGACCTTGCAAATGGTGCAATCCGATGTGAGCGAGTATTTAGGGAACGCGAGGATTTACTTGCAAACGATGACAATTGGCTCATAAGCCGATTTCGAATGTGCGACAAAGTATGCGGGAGTTATTAGCGTTACGGAATTTGCTCAAAAACAGCGCCACCTAGTGGTCTTCCAAGTGTGCGGCATGAAAGTGACGCATAGAATATATTCCTCCGCTTCACCTCCACCTTCAGATACGACCACTTCTTCTTCACCTGTGTGTGTGTGTGTGTGCGCTGCTCGGGCCCCACGGCATTTACAGCCTCACACACACACTCCCACTCATTTCTTGTTCTCTTCATATGGATCCCTTATGCTGACGGGACCAGAGAGAATCTCCCTCCGCGGCTCCACGTCATTCACCACAATCTCCAACTCGGACTCTGTGAAATGTCTTTTCTTTCCTTTGTTCATGCTTGTGTTACACACAGAGAGTGAAGCTGACTCAAGGGTTGGCATATTTTAGAAAAGATGTTATTCTGAAAGAATCAATTAAACAAAAAGACGAGTCGGCCGGTCCTCAGTGGCTTTACTGGTCCCGGTCCACAGTTTATATAGCCGCGGGTGGTCTCGTGCCTTTAATAATAATAATAACAATAATAATAATAATAATAATAATAATAATGCTTAAAATTGAATGGGGGGTGTCTGTAAAAATGCCAAATAAAGTCCATACATATAAAATAACACATTTAAGTAAGTGGCAATAATATATAAATATCCTCTGTGCCACACTTAATTTATGTGATCGGATAGAGGTGAATCTCAGGTCCAGGGCCTATTTACATAGATTTGCATATTTAAATGGGGGCGTGGACAGGGAGGAGTTTGCCACATCTGCACGTGCGCTCAGTTCCACGTTGATCGGGATGTACAAAAGAAACGCGCTCGGATCCATGCGTACGCACACTTTCATACATCTGAATTTATTTGTGCGTACGACATTTTCGGGGTTTTGGCGTACGCCAAAATCCACGCAAGAATCCACGCAAGTCTTCGTACATGAGGCCCCTAGTTCTCTGGTCCAAGTCTTGCCGTCAAGTGTTCATCATTGAGCTGACTGTCCCATGGGAGGATGCCATCGATGAGGCATTTGAACGAAAGAGGCTGCGGTATGCCAACCTAGCAGCTGAAGCAGAGGGGCGAGGCTGGAACGCGAGGGTGTGGCCAGTGGAGGTCGGCTGCAGAGGTTTTGTAGCGAGGTCCACCACAAGGCTCCTGAAGGAGGTAGGGATCAGAGGACAGGCCCAACGGAAGGCAATTAAAGAACTTGCCACTGCAGTGCGGAGCAGTCACTGGCTGTGGCTGAAACGCAGAGACGCAGCATGGGCTGCCGGGTGACCATGCGGTGCCACCGTTCGACACACACCCCTGGGTGTGTGTCTGATCAGCCTGAGGTGGGCCAACCCCGGCGGAGGGTGTATTGTGTTAACACACAACAATTCAAAACAACTGTTAAAAACAACTGTGTGTAAAAATGTAACTACACACAGACATACATTCGCATTACCATATTATGTACTATATGGTTCATCCAGGGCAATCCTGTCAGCCCTGGGGAAGGGAACACAATGGCTATAAATGGTCATATTAAGTAATATGGAAATATTTATATGAAACATTAAGGGCCCTATCATGCACTCAGCGCAATTGACTTTGTACACTGGCGCTTGTGCAATTCCTATTTTGCACCCGACGCACATTGGAATTTTCCCTCGCAAGGCAAGTCCTTCACTTGGGGAATGAAGTTGCGCTCCGGGGGCGGTTCAGCGAAAACAGGAGGCGTGTCCCGCCGCAAACGTTCTGGTGCTATTCTGCAGTTTCAGAAAACAATTGCGCCACAGACCAGGAAAAACCGAGTCTAAAGTCAGTGGCGCTTATTCAGACGCTATTTTAAGGGCGCATGCTTGGCCATAATCAGGGGGGGGGATGCGTGATTGTTGACGGGGGGGGGGGGGGGAAATCTCCCGAACCTCCCGATGGCCACCCGTCCCTGGCCATAGTGTAGCGTGTGTACAACGTGCATACACTTTGCTTCTCTCATCTAAAAGGAAGCAGTTCCCATTTTTGCAAACCATACATACAAGCAAAAATATTACCACATATGTGAAAAAATAGACATAAATCTAGCGTACACAGTTACCCAAAAATATTCAGTCTAATAGTAATGATGGATCAAATTAACCTGTTCAGTGGCGACTGGTCATTAGGGGCAGGTGGGGGCAGAGTAATAAAAAAAAAAATAATAATAAAAAAAAAAAAAAATAAATAAAAATTATATATAATTTTTTTTAAATATATATATTTCAAAAAAATCTCCCCATAAAGTACTGTAAAATAATAAGTTTGGCGCTTTTAGTTCATTTTTAGTCGACCCTAGCTTGCTTCTTCAGCCTGAGGGGGGCTGGTGGGGCTAGGTGGGGCTAAAAATGGCGCTAGCCCCACCAGTCTAATGGTAGTGTGTATTGGGACTTGAAAAATTGAACTGCGCATGCTCAGCATGTTCTCCGTTGAAGTGGACGGAGAAAAATATTTTTCCTATGGTAGGGCTATCCCCACCGGCACTGTATGGACATATATGGTTCGTTCCGCTACAGCGTCATTTCATTGTTCGCAGCTATTGGCTGTAGTGTGCGGCGCGGCGTGATGAGTCATGACTCGAGTGACTTCGTCCTCACGTGTGCGCCGTGTGAGAAGTTGCTAACAAGCATGTCGGAGGTACGCAAACGAAAACAGGTATGTACTCGGTCGGATCATCACTTGTATTAAACTGTGTGGGAAATGTGAGACAGCACTGCGGGGTCGCGACGAGTCGGCGGTCTGAATCCGGGGATACTCCGGTGTATTTTTGAGACTGTGTGTGAGGGCGATGCTCGGCTTCAGCGGCGCTATGACGCTCAGCCCGTATTCAAAGGGACATCACCATACAGGACCAACTATTAGACTGCATGAAGTGGACAGGGACAGCCGAACAAGTGGACGAGACATCATGTGTTGCTGTACAGGCCGACGAGACAACGGATGTCTCCTGTAAATCACAGATGGCGGTTGTGCTGCGGTACCTTCTGCCATGTAACACAGTGACAGTTAAGCGTTGTTCTTGTCAATGTTGTGTCTGTTTATGTTTGTCCCGTCTTATATGTCCCCACTCCTGGCCTGCACCTTGTCGTGGTGAGTGGGCTTTAAACCAAGACAGGCCATTCTGAATCTTTTCTTTCACAGCTGTTATCTTTGGTTTCTCCTCCAGGACACTGCCTAGGCCTATGGGAGGTCTCCATGGTAACATGATATTGGGTTCTTATAGTGGCTCTTACAGCTGTTTGCACTAGTGTCATTTTAGGTTTGCGGAAGCTTAGTTTAAAGTTTAAAAACTATACTTTCATTATTGCAATGTTTTGATGTCAGCAATAAAACATTAAAAGCTGCACTAATGTACTTTATTAATTACATATATATGATACATGGATAACAGTCACTTAGCTCAAAAACCAAAAGCCCAGCATACTGAATAGTGTTAAAGTATATTTTATTTGTAATGGTTGAGCCCCAGTACCTGCCTGCTGTCCTGGTTATCCACAGTTCCTTGTGGTGGAGCTGAGGGCTGAATAGACAATGGGACACACCAAGCCAGGGCTACAAACAGCATGGTGGGACACTGACACGTAAGTTAGACCAATGAAGAAAGCTCAATATCTCTATTTTCAAATACTTTAGCTTTTTTGAAAATTACCAATTTTATTTGTAATATTTTAGGGCTGTAACTTTTTCCAAAAATGAATTTCAAACAAATTTAAAATGCCCCGTAATTTGTTTGAATATATTCTAATACCCCGTCCACATAAACTTGGTTTACTGATAGGTTTAGAGCCGTTTAGCGTATTACTGCCTTCCACAGGTCAGATGTTGAACTAGATTTTACATACAGTCCTGTGTTGTGCAGGATAGCCGGGAGCAGCAGAGTCAACCTCTACAAAGATCACCACGACTGTGAAAACAAACGGGTGACGTCACGGACACTGGTACGTCATTTAAAAAAAAAAAAAATTAGCCTAGCCCCACCTGTATTTTACATGTAGAAACGCCACTGTGTTTGACCAATAGTCGCAAGACACATATAAGGACACCAGGATGTAATCGAAAACACACAGAAACACGAAGCAGTGTAACTGAAAGAATATTCGGCATAGGCCTACTGAAAATGCGCTTCAGCTTATTTGACAGAAGAGCTGCATCATCTGTAAGCAGTGCTTGAAGTGGGCCGGTACGCACCGGTACGCAGTACCGGCACTTCTACATTTTACCCTTTAGCGTACCGGCACTTTTTCTTGCGTACCGGCACTTGTCACAGGCTGCCCCCCCACCCCCTCGTCGGTCGTAGGTCCGGGGTGGGTTATGATCGCCCCCCCCCCCCCCCGTCGACAATCCCCCCCCCCCCCCGCCGTACGCAGTACCGGCACTTATTTTTTTCCACTTCAAGCACTGTCCATAAGCAAAGTAATCTCGGTCTAATGTTAGACCACATTGCAAATATATCACCATGCATTCAAAACCTCGTGATTCAGTGAGAGTGAGGCCAAAACATCGGAAAGTATGTCTTTGTGACATTTCTTTATTTACATTTTGTCAACGGAAAATGAAAAGCTGAAAAGATTTAAACAGAAGAACTAATTATTTTTCCCTCTGATGGGCATGCGCGCGCTACGGCAGGATTGGACACGTCTGGGTCCAGTAGTGGCGATGCGCGATGTGCTCGCCATGGAACAAGCGCGCCTGCATTTAAAGGGAATGTGAGCCGACGCTCTGATTGGTTTATTGCACGTTACGCCCAAACCACACCTATGACTAATGTAGCTACTTCAGACCAACCCATTTTAGATTTGCGCTGGGCGCAAGCGTCATTTATCCCGCCGGCATAATAGCAACAGCGCCCAAGATCCGCCCACAAAGCCACTTGCGCTTTGCGTTTCATACTTGCGTTTCAGACCGGCAAAATAGGGCCCTAAGTAGTTTAAGGGGTAAATGGGGTCTAAACTGCTCCAAATTGAAAAGCATGACTAAGGATAAGGTCACCATCAATATGTTGAACACATTTTGCCACTAAATATCCCTTAAAATATGTTTTAGTGATTTTATCCATCTTGGCCCAATATAGGCTGTGAGAAAGTACACATCAAAGTGCCTTGGCAGTGAGCAAGATAAAAATGAAACTTTGTCGTAGGATGACAATGGAGACATCATTGGAAAGGTCTTGATCTGCAGAGTACAGCTATGCCATTCTGGGTGGTTCCTGCTCCTCAGGAATGCCCTTTGAACCTTGAACCTAAGGCTCTTTTAAAGGCTTACAGAAAAGCAACACAATGTGATACAAACATGGGGAAAACATTTTTGGAAAGCTCTTGACTTCTTCTATCATGGCCTTTGTGGCCTTTGCCAAACCATCAGGGGGCGCTACTTGGTAAGGTCAAAACCAGATTTCACCCAATTAACAATAGTAAAAATGAAATCTGACCAAATAAATGTGCTCCCCAGTCCCTAAAACATATAATACACTTGCGAAGTTCCTTGACACATTTTCACATAATAGGGAAAACGTTAACTAAACATTTTAGAACTACAAAAAACATGGCGGAAAAAACATGGCGCCGCACACTTCAGTGTATTGCATTTTCCGAACGTTTGTAGTTTTTTAAATTAATTTTCCAGGTTAGGGTTATCGTTTGCCCGTTTTCAAGAGAGAAAGTATAACCTGAACATATTTTGTTCATGTTATAGGGATATTGATGTTGTAAAAATATAAATATAGGCTACATTTTATTTCAAGTGTTTTTAGACGTTTTTCCAGCTGCTTTGTTTGTCCATGAATTGGACAAACATGAATTGTTTGGAGTTCACATTGTGGGACAATAATAGTTTTTTTTCATTATTTTTTTTTAACAAACTTTATTGTCAACAATATTATGACATTACAACATAAACAATAGTACAGTAAGGACAGTACTTCCGGCTGATAGGTCACGGCGGTGGTCACGGCGTCTTTCAGCCGTAGCCCCTAGCAACCTGACGTCATTGAAACATGGTGCAGGAATCAGAGCTATAGAGTAAACATAGAGTTGTTTATAGAGTTGTTTACTCTATAGCTCTGACACAGGAGTAATAACTAACCAATAGGACGGATGCCCACATCGTCCATTAGAGCCATGGTCGGGTTAATACAGGAGTGAATGGGCTGCTGGAGCACCCACTCTGAACGTCAAATATCGCCGGAGACGCACTAGCGGCGCCAGGAATTTGATTGTGGGTGGGCCTCCAGAAAACTGGATGGGCCAGTTAAAATAAGCCAAAAAAAAAAAAAGGGTTCCTATGGAAGCCGAGTACGGGCCGTGGTTGCTCATGATTTTTTAGGCCTGTTTTCTTGTGATAACGACTTAAGCGCAATAGTAACACACCGCGACCTATGACCGGCGGGGGGGTCTCAAAAAGGAGGACAAATACGCGTCCGGCTTGCCGGACGCCGGACAGGGCTTTGAAAAACCGGATAGTCCAGCCTAGAGCCGGACGAATGGCCACCCTACCAGTGCGTCAAAAGACATGCATGTCTTTTGACGTACTGGTCAGGCCTATTAATAGCCTATAAAATGACGTGTTTTCTCCTGCGGGACGGGCGAAGACACAAAATCAATGCTGTAACTGCCGTAAGGGTCAGTAAAGGTATAGCTGTGGTTCCTGCTATTAGTATGGAGGGCGGAACTAATCTCTGCAGCTTTTTTATTCGTCCTGCAATTAAGAGCGTAGCACCTTAATATTAAGCGCGAAATTATCACTTGTGTCCACAAGACAAGAGCAACGACAACAAGGTAATAGCAGCACAAGACAACGCAAATTAATAGCAATACAAAGTTAAGAAAACACGTTGTATGAAGATTTAATGTTATTTACTTACCTGTAAGACCTGCAGAAGGAAGATTTATAGAGTCGAAGCTAGACGGAGACCGGACAAAGCGAAGGATTTAGCCCTCTCAGTGGAAAGCAGCTGACGAGGTAATGTTATGGTATGTTAATTGTCTGTTATGCTAGCTAACTGACCGATGTATTAACTATCTATATACGTTGTAAATAATTAAGAATGTTGTGAAGACGTACATGTATGCATTTTATTAATTCATTTTTTATTTGTTTTCTCAACCCAGTCTCACGGGTTGCCTGTTGGTAAATAAACCCTGTATACATTCAAGACTTGCATCGTTGTGATTACTGAGTGGAGCTACAAATGCATTTCTATTACTGTGCAGGCATATTCTCAAAGTTTTGCGGGAGCGGGCGGGAGTGTAACACACGTTGCGGGTGCGGGCGGTAATGGTCAGAAATTCAGCGGGAGCGGGCGGGAGCGGGATGAAGAAAACAGTCCCGCGCAGGGCTCTAGTGTTTAGCTGCCGGGTTGGTGTTACTAGACACGCAACATGTTCGTTATGTCGAGATAATGAGATAATTAAGTCGTGATCTCGAGATAGCGGGCCTAAAAAATGATAAGCAATCACGGCCGTTCTCGGCTTCCGTAGGAACCCCTTTATCTCTGTTTCAGTGCTTTTTCTGCGGCACTGAGGACAGCGACTCAGTAGCCTACCTGTGAGGTTTGGCTACGGGAGGACGTGATGGGGAGAGGGGTGGGGTAGAAGCCGCTGATTGGCTGAGAAGCTTTCACTCAAAGCTTTCCTCAGGCTGCTTATTGGATGAACAGCTAGAATGGAAATCACTCACTACTCACTATAGTGATAGCTCAAAATGGGTGGGCCCGCGCCACCCGGGCCCAATAGTAGCGCCGCGGGTGCGGAGACGATCTCCGTCAGTGACTGACGCTAAAGTGCCCTTACGGACAGTTGCTATGTGACGTTCTGGGAGTGAAACTGTGTTGTTCTGACTGAGTTTTCATAAAGATTATGCAATACATATTACACCCCAACTGTTTCTGTGGTGGGTTTTGAAAGCACAAAAGAAAACCGTGACCCGCGTCTTTGAGGTTTACACCCGCGACTCTGTTTTCAAAACGCCCAATTTGGCGAGAAAACCGTGAAGCTGGCAACCCTGCATCACCTTAATTCTAATTTATGTATTTTATAACCAGCAATTTATGTATTTTATAACCATGAAATGTCCTTGTTGGTTGTGCTTTCTCCAGGCGCCTCCACAGTGCCACGCGTGGATACTGTCGGTACAACACGCTATTTTACGTTGAAATGCAACGTAATCCAGTGTTCACGAAAACGTTCACTGTCAACGTATGCTTTTGGCGACTGGGTTGCGTGGATAGTGTCGCGACAGGTTGTCGTCCGTCGCGGTCCATGCAGTGTGCGGTGGACTGGGGCAGCGAGACTTGTTGTAGCTAACGTGCACGTATGCACAGACAGACAGACAGACAGACACAACCACATGTACACAGTCTACAATTTGTCACATCAGCACGGATGCTTAGCCTACATTAGCGATTAGCAGAGGCTTATTTTGTACTGTTAAAATATGACATCCACTTATCTCACAACCACTTGCTTTGATTGTTCCCACCAGTAAATTGATGTCGATGCCATTCAAAGATTAACAAGGCCTCTACCATCCAAGAAAAGAGCTGAAATGGAAATTGACTCCATCTAGGGGTCTGGATGGGAATTACATTTTTTTGTGTAACTTATTCTCGTTTTGTTTGTTGTTATTTTGTCACTGTAGTTCTCTGAAGTATGTCCTCTCTAACGATGTTGTTTTAGAGATATTTGGTTTTTGGTGATTTAATGGCGCTTCCACTGGGACACGCTGATCGCGCTAACGCCGGCCGGCATAGCAGACAGAACAGCTGATTTACCAGCTGAGCTCTGGATAAAACACACTGGGAATGTTACTAAATAGCATTAAAGTTGGTATTTAAAGTCATGATGACATGAGTTTATAGCCTGGCTCCGCCCTCTGACGTACTTCCGCTCAATTTTCATTTCCCTTCAGTACTAGGTCTGGGTATTCGGCATATTCGCGGGTTTTCTCCCGGTAAAGTTTTACCGGTCCAATCAGCGAACAGGAGGCGCGGCCTGAGAACAGTGACGTAGAGGTTGTGCGCGAATTTCAGTTATTGAGCGTAAGTACGGAGGCGGGCGGAACCAGGCTAATGCTAATGCTCACTGCATCTGCCGTTTGTATACTGCGCGCAACGTGGTTTCTGGCGCATGAAATACGTCACGACCAAACGTTAGCGATTGGTTATGGCAGATTCGGAGTGGCACTGGGCAGAGCCAATAGTTTTAAACTTCAACAGAGCACCCGCCTTCAGTTAGTTAACAATTGTCAATGGTGAGTGGCCAGACTCTCTGTACAAATGAAATGTAGTACGAGAGGCTGGTGACCAGGCTAATGAGTTTATGCTATAAAGTTAAGATTGCAATCATTGTTACAACTTTAGTTTATCATGTTATTTTCCAGGCGTTTGTGTTGATGCCCCGCCCCCTTTCTGCCCTGCGTTGTGATTGGCTGATTTGAACCTATTCAGCGGGAAAGTATAAATGGCTTGTTCGAAGTCAGAAGTGGTCTTGCTTTTTGCGGAACAGAGAGGAGAGGAGCTGTTTAGCATTTTTCAAGGATTTGAAGTTCGTGATCCCTTTTCTTCTTACGGTAAGTTTATTTATCATTCCTCTTTCATCAGATTTTATTCTTGAATAATAGACACATTTTCAATAATAGAAAAAATAATATAGCTAATTAAAAAAATATATATTATACATATTATGTAAATATAGTATTATGGCTTATTTCAAAAATAGTCACTTTGTGCATTCCATCACAAGCATGCTATGTTTTCCATTGTAATGTTTTCCATTACACAAAGGAGAACACTCTCTTGACAGGATGCTTTGTAACAACTCTTATTTATATTTCCCCTCTTGGCAGTTTAACTTAACAGGGGACAGATGTAGATGGGAAGTTCTGAACAGTTATCTAATATTACTGTAGTGAAGACACTGGGAGTATACTGTATCTGGCGTTAGTTCAGGGGCTATCACTGAGTTCACACCGGGGTGCTGGCCAGAACACCAACTTAAGGCCAATTAACTTCCAGAGGGTCCAAATGAAGAAGCAGGTGATGGATAGTACAGGTGGTTTAATACTCTTTGCTGGCAATGAGGTCATGTGGTTTTTCTATATCAAAGAACAATAACAAATACACACATGAATAAAGGAATAAAGCTATTAACCTCTAATAAAAGAGTACTGAAATTACTACGTCTCCATTTGCCTCTAATTACCACTATCACAGCCCTGAAACACACTTCACCTGACTTACTAGCATATTAACACACATATAAATGACATCACATGGTAATATTTACGTAACGCTCACTGTAAACATTACACTAACGAGTCGGAGCGATAATAACATAACACGTGACGTACACTCGATCAGAGGCATGTGAGCTAAATGCTACAACTAGCTTAAACAGTGGTCACATAACAGAAGTAAACTATGGCTGCAGCAATGTAAATACAGTATATCAACAATATATCCCGACATACTCACTTTTCATCCACGCACAGACCACACGCACAGATTTGCCGTGACGTTAATTAACTAACCCCTCACTCTGCCGTCTCACCGGAGCACACACCTCTCTGACCAAACACCGTCAGTTACGCTACATAACCAGCAGGGGGGGCCGCTCCTATATGAGCTGACCAACACAACGTCTATAAACATCATTGAACTAAACATGGGATGTCCCAACTTTGGGGGCTTTTCTACAGCCGCCCCCAAATATATGTTATACATTTGCTCATCACTAAAGTCCACAAAGTCTATGGTTGGGATGAGGTCGTAGGGGGGGATCTGTCCTCATCGTCTCCAGACGGAAGTGCAGGGAGGACAACCAGCCTGGCAACCGGCCGGGTGTAAACCCTTTCTTTCACTTTCACATCAGCCGACCGGATGTGTCCATCAGGGCTCAGATGAGTCTTGATCACTCTCCCTATGGGCCACAGGGCCCTGGGTAGTTGTGGATCAGCGATCATCACCACACAGTCTTGAACAATGTCAGCTGGTGAAGCCTGCCACTTCTGGCGAACTTGAAGAATTGGCACATAGAACCGGATGAAACGAGCCCAGAAGTGATCAGCCAGAATTTGGGAGTGCTTCCAACGGCGGCGACTGATGAGCTCATTCCCTGGGTAGACTACTTGAGGTAACGACCCGTCCGGCCGCCCCATCAGAAAAACATTGGGAGTCACTGGGTCTGGGTCACTGGCATCGGAAGACACATATCCCAGGGGCTTACTGTTAAGAATCCCTTCCACCTCAGTAAGCACTGTGTGAAGCACTTCTTCTGTGACTGGTTGAGCACCCACAGTGGCATAGAGTGCACTCTTAACGGAGCGTATCTCCCTCTCCCACACCCCGCCGAAGTGGGGGGCTGCTGGGGGGTTGAAGTGGAAGGCAATCTTATGTGGTGCAAGGTGCTCCTGTAAGGCTGGAGAGATCTCAGTGAAGGCCTCCCGGAGTTCCCTCTCTCCTCCCTTGAAGTTTGTCCCCTGATCAGAAAACAGCTCTGCAGGTGTTCCTCTGCGCGCGATGAACCGACGAAGGGCCATTAGAAAGGCGTCCGTATCAATGGCGGTCAGGAGGTCCAGGTGCACTGCCCTGGTGGTAAGGCACTTGAAGATGATCCCCCATCTCTTCTCCCGCCGCCGGCCCACCTTGACTTCAAAGGGCCCAAAGCAGTCCATCCCTGTAGAATAAAAAGCAGGCTTGAACAGGCGCAAACGGGCTGATGGGAGGTCGGCCATCTTTGGTACAGCTGGTTTAGCTCTCCAGCGTCGACAGTCCGCGCAACCGTACTGGTGGCGCCGAACCGCCTCACGCCCCCGCAGGATCCAGAAAGAGCATCGAAGCTCAGCAAACACCCGTTCCGGACCCGGGTGATGGAGTCGGATGTCAAGGTCGTGAATTAAAAGCTTAGTAGCTTGATGGCTTGGGTCTAGGATGACTGGATGAATAGTGGTCAGCTCCAGGTCCTCTGATCGACGGAGACGTCCTCCAACACGGATGAGCTCTCCGCTCTCATCCAATTCAGGAGATAGCGTGAGAAGTCGACTACTTCTAGGGACTGGCTTCCCCACTTTCAGTAAACTGTACTCTTGTGAGAAACTATCCCTCTGAGCTCTCTGAAGGATCAACCGCTCCGCGTGGCGATAATCCTCAGCAGTAGGGTGACCTTTGAAGTCGGCCGCCCCATGCAGCTCCCGCGCTGTCACCTCCAGCAGTTCCTTCCAGGAGTTGTACTGGTTAAGGTCTGGAGCAGGCTGACTTGATACTACTGCCGCGACCCCACAGAAGACAGACTTGCGCAGCTCTGATGCATCATGGGCTCGGTCAACTGAAGGGTCTACTGACCACAAATCTGGACCCCGCAGGAGGAAGCAGGGTCCCTGACTCCATCTGTTGAGCTCAACTAGTTCACTCAGCCTTTTGCCTCGAGTCACATCATCAGCGGGGTTGTTTGCCGAATCAACATATCTCCAAACATGCCCGTCGGTCAACTCCTGAATCTCAGCCACGCGGGTGCCGACAAAGACCTTGAATCGGCAGGATTCCGATCTCAACCATGTCAGCACAGTCGTCGAGTCAGACCACAAGATTGTCTGGTTGATGCTGAGCGTGAGTTCTCTTCTTAGAACCTGTGCGAGCTGTGCCCCGGTAAGGGCAGCACAAAGTTCTAATGGGGGATGGAGTGGGACCGCTTGGGAGCAACTCTGGAGCGAGCCATCAGGAAGGAGAGATGTACTCCACCATGTCGGTCAGTGGACCGGAGGTACGCGACAGAGCCATACACTTCTTCAGAGGCGTCGCAAAATATGTGTACCTCTCTGTGAAGACTGCAGAGGTCCACCTCCTTAGGCAAGTATGGTCGGGGCAGGGTGACCTGTGGTAGGACGCCCAGTTCATCCTCCCAAGCTTGCCACTGCTGCAGAAGCTCCTGGGGCAGTAGCGGGTCGTCCCAGCCCCGGTGCTTGTCCCAAAGATGCCGGACCAGTACCTTAGCTCGGGTGGTGTAGGGAAGGATGAACCCTAAAGGATCATACTGACTTGCAAGAACCTTGTATATGTTGCGCATTGTGGGGACACCATACTCCACTTGGCGGTGCTTATAGCTGAGGACGTCAGTGTGGAAGAGCCAGCTCAGCCCTAGTGTGGACTCTGGAGTGTCTGTCTTGTCCTGAGCTAGCCATAGCTCCACGCTAGCAGAACGGCTATCTTCAGGTAGGTGACCTATGACCTCTGGTTCGTTGCTGGCCCATTGACGTAGCTCGAACCCAGCGGATGCCAAGAGGGTCCGCAACTTGTCAACCAGGTGCCTTGCCTCAGCGATGGTGGGCACGCTCTGGAGGCAATTGTCCACATAAAAACACCTCTCGACTGACATCCTCACGTCTTCGTCTGGCTGGCTGTGGTCGTTGACGTGGCGCTGTAAGGCAAATGTGGCACAGCACGGACTACACGTCGTTCCGAATGGTAGTACCTGCCACTCATACACCGCAGGAGGTTCCCCTCGGCTGACATCACGCCAGACAAAGCGAAGGAGGGCACGATCTGGCGGGAGGAGGCGAACCTGGTGGAACATGCCTTTGATGTCTCCACTGATTGCTACTGCATGTTCTCGGAAGCGTAGCAGGACTCCCAGAAGTGAAGCTCCTAAAGTCGGCCCAGGCAACAGGTAATCATTGAGGCTCTGTCCTCGGTACTGGTAGGAACAGTTGAAGACCAGTCTATTCTTGCCATTATGGCTTACCATATGGTGTGGGATGTACCAGGCCTCATGACCTTCGTCAGCTGGTGCTTCAGGACCACACTTGATGACAGAGCCTGCCTTGATCAATTTCTCCATCTCCACTCTGTAGGCTGCAGCTTGTGCAAGGTCCTTGGCCAGTCGCCGTTCCACGCCTCGCAAGGTGGGCATGACAGCTTCTTTGGTAGCCTGAAAGAGCGGCATGTCTCTGCGGCGCAGCAGTGGGGTGGCATAACGGAGTATGCTCTCGACCTCTACTCTGGTGGTCTTGGTCTCGAGGATACTAATGGCCTCATGGTCTTGCTTTGAGCGGGTGGCAAGCTTCTCGCTCCTGAATGGGACCATATCAACCTGCCATAGTCTCTCAACATGTTTCATCAGTTCGCTCACCTGGGGTGCTACCGTTGTGAAGAGGCACTGCTGTGGGTGGGCAAGGTGACGGACTACACTAGCTGGGCCCTGCAGTGTCCAACCCAACTTCGTGTGGATGGCAGCAGGTCCTCCTGGAGGTCCCAACCTGACAGGTTCGATGGGGGTGATGAGGTGGGTATGATCACTCCCAATGAGCAACACAGGTTTCACATCGGTGAGGGTCTGTATAGGAAGGCCAATGAGGTGCCTGTAGTTTCTCTTGAGCTGCGTCATGGGGTAAGTATGACCAGCCAATCCGATGCGAGCGGTCGTGAATGCACCTCTAATCTTGAACTTGATCTTTGGCTTCGCATGGGGAAGAAATGGAGAACGACACCGATGCACCCCGAAGCGTCTGGACCTCCTGTCTGATGGTGCGTAGCGGTAAGTCCTCTGGGGGTCCTTGCACCCCCAACTCCTCTGCTGCATCTGGCAGCAGCATAGTTCTCTCCGAACCGTCATCCAATATGGCGTAGGTGTTGAGTGTTCGTCCACCATAGTGAATGCAGACTTTAACGACTTTCAGCAGGACTCTGCGACCTTCGGTGGGTCGGTCTAGATACAGCACCTCCGTTGTGGCTCTCGTAGCTTGGCTCGCTACAGCTGGTGTCGCTGTTGGCACCTTAGGTGACCTCGCGTTGACCTCATGCAGCACCTGAAGGTGTTTACCTTGGCAAAGGCTACATGGCTTCTTCAGGTTGCACTGTGCAGCTTGATGTGACCGTGCACAGCGCCAACACCTCTTGTTGCTCCTTATCCACTCTGTTAGCTGATCCTTGGTCAGCCTGGAAACTGCTGCACACTGACTGAGATAGTGCTCCTCATTATTGCAGAATGGACAGTAAGGCTTACTCTTGTTCCCCTTAAAGGAGCTGCCCAGGGTTCGAGCTTCTGGCTTCTTATCTGCGTCGTTCCCACCATGGAGCACGGTAGTGGGCCGATTACTCTGGCGACCATCAGGTCGGGGCACTGGCCTCTCCCTAGCCCCTGTCACTGCTAACTGTCCTTCAGAGTCCTGACACCAGGACTCATACTTCAGCCACTCTGACAGATCAGGTAAGGTGTGAGTTCGTGTGCCTCGATGGAACATGCAGCGACGAAACTCGGCTCTCTGCTCAGGTGGTAACTTGCTCAGCAGGCGAGCAACATGTGAGCCACATTGTAACTCTGCTTCTCCCTCAAAGCCTAATATCCTCAACATTCCCACCAGCGACTGTATTTGGAGTGCGAACTTCTCAAACGCAGCAACATCTCCTCGCCTGATATCTGGTGAGTCCAACACAGCAGCAATACGCCTCAATGCAATCTGATGTGGTTGACCAAACTTATCATTCAGGGCCATCGTGTCGGAGAAGGGTGTTGGAGAGTTGAGGTAAGCGTCTGCTATCCACCGGGCCTCTTCTAGTTGCAGGTGATCAACCAACACTTGATACTTAAACAGCTCAGTGGCTCCTGGTGGTAAGAGGTTCTCCAATGACAGCTTCAGCCGCGCAAACTCGCTTGGGTCACGATGGGAGAAGTTGCTAATGGTTGGGCGGGGCCCATAGTAGCTGGACTCTGGAATATGGGAGGTCCTGATTGGAGGCAATGGTTGTGGCTGCATCCAGGACCCACCAGGAAGCTGTTGGGGATTGCATCCCGGCGTACTCTTGGGAACAACACAAGCTGCAGAATTTTTAGGCTCAGCTGGAGGCAGACTGCAATGGAGGCTGAACCGGCTTAAACCAGGGGCGTTGATAAGAATCAGAGTTCTCCAATGCTCTGGTAGCAGGAACGATGCCATATGCTGACTGCTGAACTTGTAATAGGCTCTTAGGCGGTTTAGCAATAGGGGCCGATCTAACCTCTTCTTTGACATATGGAAGCTCGACTGTTGCCTGAACACAGTTATATGGTAGTGGCGGGGGTGGTAGGTTCGCAGGTAAAAGTCCCGTCATCTCTGGACCTGGCCACGGGGGGGGAGCAGGCCAGTCATCCTCTTCGGCAGGTGCAGCCGGCAGCGGTGGCTGGATGGATTCAGGCTGACTTGTACGAGGAGAAGGGCTCTGTAGGTTCTGAACAGCGTCCACTAACTGTTTTATGTCTGCTCGCAGTGCTCTGAGCTCCACCAGATCTGATGACATGCGGCGCTGGGTCTGCTCGAGAAGGTGTCTCTCATGACGGATGTCCTCTAATCCTGTGTTTACATCCTCATGTGGGTGTCTGGTGTGCGGCGCTGGATATCGGGGAGTAGAGCGCTCATAGAACCGTTCCCCAAGATCACTCTCCGGTGACAGCCGGGGGGCTATCTGAGTCTCCTGGGTGTGCTGTTGGCCCTCGGCTCCATAGCACAAGTCCATCTCATGAAGACTAGCATCCCGCCTCTGTGAGCGGCTTACTAGGGAAGTCATAAGCAGCGGTGAGGGGGGTCATCCTGGCCTTTCCCTCCTGGTGAAGCGTCTCTACGTCCTCTCTGTATCTCTGACTGATGTAGCCCAGATTATCCATAGCATAATCTGCATAGCGGGCTGGGGGACGACTTTGTCGTCTGGGGCGTGCACCACATGCTTCATACTCTGGAAGTTGTTCCATCTCCGATGTAAACCCTGTGATCCGGCTCGAAGGACCCTCAATGTAGTGAAGACACTGGGAGTATACTGTATCTGGCGTTAGTTCAGGGGCTATCACTGAGTTCACACCGGGGTGCTGGCCAGAACACCAACTTAAGGCCAATTAACTTCCAGAGGGTCCAAATGAAGAAGCAGGTGATGGATAGTACAGGTGGTTTAATACTCTTTGCTGGCAATGAGGTCATGTGGTTTTTCTATATCAAAGAACAATAACAAATACACACATGAATAAAGGAATAAAGCTATTAACCTCTAATAAAAGAGTACTGAAATTACTATGTCTCCATTTGCCTCTAATTACCACTATCACAGCCCTGAAACACACTTCACCTGACTTACTAGCATATTAACACACATATAAATGACATCACATGGTAATATTTACGTAACGCTCACTGTAAACATTACACTAACGAGTCGGAGCGATAATAACATAACACGTGACGTGACGTACACTCGATCAGAGGCATGTGAGCTAAATGCTACAACTAGCTTAAACAGTGGTCACATAACAACAGAAGTAAACTATGGCTGCAGCAATGTAAATACAGTATATCAACAATATATCCCGACATACTCACTTTTCATCCACGCACAGACCACACGCACAGATTTGCCGTGACGTTAATTAACTAACCCTTCACTCTGCCGTCTCACCAGAGCACACACCTCTCTGACCAAACACCGTCAGTTACGCTACATAACCAGCAGGGGGGGCCGCTCCTATATGAGCTGACCAACACGACGTCTATAAACATAATTGAACTAAACATGGGATGTCCCAACTTTGGGGGCTTTTCTACAATTACAGCCTGACCTTAGGGCCTAATACTCATCTGTTACCATCCCAGCAAGCCAAATGACGTCAGGTTGACGTCGTCTTGACGTCATTTTGTGACGTTCCGGACTAGGCCAAATTGGCAATGTTTTGGACGTCATAACCAAGACGTCAAGTCGACGGCTTTTTAATGACCCTAAGCCGACCACATACCCGTCCAGTTCATGTCGTCGAGAGGACGTCTTGACCGTGTCCTGGAAATGACGTCCAAATGTCCCCCGATTCACTTATCAATTAAAGCAGCCAACATGTGATTGCAAATAGACATTGCCTTTACAAGATGGTGGTTATAAAAAAGTATATTTTGAAGACACAAATCAAACACCAAACGTATTAAAACAGAACACTTTATTTTGTAGAAATTAACAATAAGAATCTGGAAAAACTAAAAACACTGACATTAGAACCGTATTGAAATATTAACTTTTAAAAAATATATTGAAACAAGAAATGAACAACAACTTTTCACTTGGCATTATGCAAAGGCGGGCTTCGTCTTCTAACCCCCTCCACCAGACCTCCCGGGTGCGCACGTGTTTCACGTAATCTGCCGCACGGCACTGATGGCAGTTTCGGTCGCTGTTCTGTCCCATCGTTTGACAGCGTCTGTAATACAAAATCAATCAGACTCTCAGACTTTGAAAACATACATATCTCGGGCTCATACAAAGTTGAGCCCGAGAGGGACCCAATTTGAACTGCAATAATTCCTCCCGGCTCTAACGTTATACCGAGTGCGCTGAAATGCTGTTAGCAGCTAGCAGCTAGTTGAGAAAATACGATAGTTCGCGTGTAGCAGCTAGGTTTGATTCAACAAAAGAAAAACACCAACATTTAGGAATGTGCAGCCTCTCTACGTACGGTGTGCCTGGCAGTGACAGTATTTTACTACAACCAAACTCCGAGAACATGAAAAGGTTACTTACTTTTGTGCTAACACGCTTCCACCGCTGCGTCCTGACCTGTTCTGGTGCGCGTGCGTGTTGGACAAATGCGTCACGTGCTGGGTCGTAGATAGATCAGGTCACGCCCACTTTCTTATACGTCGGCCTATATCATTTTTGGATGGTTGTTTGTCTATTCATTGTGTCTATGTATGTGTGTGTCTGTGTATAAAATAAAAATAAAACATTTAAATAAACGCAAAAAAGGTTTTGGATGCCTGAGAGCCCGATTTGGTCGTGATGACGTCCAATCACAACTAGTCCGATCAGGCCGAGAATATAACCATATCACAACATTTACTTGTGCGCGGACGGACAAGTACGTTCAAGAGAGCCCAGTGGGGTCGTGATCAGACTTTACTTCTCGTTTGTGCGTAAGTAATTGGTTGTGATATGGTCATATTCTGGGCCTGATCGGACTAGTTGTGATTGGACGTCATCACAACCTAATTGGGCTCTCTCGGACACGTCCGGGTCCGTCCGTGTTTGCTGGGATAGGATAAGCCAGAAGAGCAGTAGGAAATTCAATATGAAACAGCTCAGATAAATTGATTTTGATGACTGACTTGCTGACATACATAAACATCCAGAGTCATCACTCAGCCATAGGACAGCTTGTTCTTTCATCTACTTCATTGACTGGCTCATACACCCAGCCCAAGTTAGGCCTACTACAGGCTCTTCTACCATCTCAATTGAATGTGTTTTTTTTTCTTTGTTTTGCATTATATACACTTCTTCCTTTCATCCTCCGGCGTTTTTTGACAAAAATGTCCCTATAACCATGGCCCATTCACGAATATCCCCAAAACATGGGGAGGCAGAACTTCCTCATGTGAACGGTAGGGGGCGCTCAACCGTCTAAACGACCATATGGGTCGTTTTCAAAGGCTTGCAAAGTCGACCCTTATGCTCGTTCTAGGCTGCCTATGGGCTCTATGCACGCAACACTTCCGCATTGGTCTCAGAATGCTTCTATAAATCCGGTTCCGGTTCGGAAGCCAAGATTCTACAACAGAAGTAAACAACCCAGTGTTGTTATCGGTTGTTATCATGTCAGACACACAGTTCACCAGATGTTTGTTGGAGTTACCGAAAATATCCGTCAATGATGCATTTAGCAGATGCTGCACATTGCGGAACACAACAGTGGTAGCTGCTAGTGCTGTCCTCCCGTCGTTGAAAACACACTTTCGTTCGTTTGCAAGCCATGCTGGTTTGTTTACTTCAGTTGTAGAATCTTGACCGGAACCGGATTTATAGAAGCATTCTGAGACCAATGCAGAAGTGTTGCATGCATAGAGCCCATTGCTTTAGAAAAGGTTGATGGAGTAAGCCGAAGGGAAACTGTAGGACATTAGTAGCTAATATATTAAAGCACTTCTTAATTGCACTATTGGTGTTAAATTATGGAACACACACTTTCTAAGGCAATTCAGGTTTTATAATGAATGGGCAAACATTTGGTGCATAGGTGTTATATAGTGTTGAAGTTTCTGTTTCACATAATAAGGCCCAGAGTAAAGCTAAATGATTGCTATGAAAACCAAAACATATTAAATTACTAAATACCCATGCCTTCAAAAATCAGTTTGGATACTTTTTTGTGCGACATAAGCCAAACATTATGTTTTCTATTCATTCTGAACACAGGGGTGTGAGAGCACAATTATACCACATGTTTGGACAGCAAATGTTATGAAATATGAATAGAAGCCTGTGTCTCCCAACACAAAGCTATCTGTCCTCGGTGTATGGTCTCTTCTTCAGAAGCAACACAAACGTTCACTTATAGCGAGCCATGGGGTGGTTGGTCCATGGAGGCAGCTTGGACAGTTCCTTCTCAGTGGCTGCCTCTATGGGCCAGCCCCAGGCCTTGAAGAAGGCACACAGGTTTTTCTCCACGGCCATGGAGAAGGTCTTTGTGTAAAGGTTCATCTTGCCTTTGTTGTCCTTGGGGATGTTGGTCATGTCGTGGTAGGCGGCAAACACATTCTTAAAGGCTCCCCAGCCGAACTCCTCCTGGAGCTGAGGTAGTGAGAGTAAGTGACATAGGGAGGGGGTTGGGGGTGGTGAGGGGTACTGACTGATATGTTATTTTTGAACACTGAATTGTATTAATTGATGGATAGAAACGGATATCGTATGAAACTATTCAAAAGCAAGAGTTATGTATAAAATAATGTGTCCTCATGTCCTCATCTCTAACCTGTAGGTATGTTTCCAAGGCCACCCACATACTCCAGCTCTTAAGTTTCTTGCCTCCC
Source organism: Merluccius polli (assembly GCA_030340625.1). Taxonomy (NCBI): domain Eukaryota; kingdom Metazoa; phylum Chordata; class Actinopteri; order Gadiformes; family Merlucciidae; genus Merluccius; species Merluccius polli. The sequence continues at coordinate 61,964 of JAOPHQ010000309.1, read as the reverse complement.
TTGACGTACCCCTTGAGGCGAGTCACCCGAGATTCAGGCTTCAAAGCTGGATGTGCCTGCAAGGTATGCAACATAGCGTCTTTAACTTTACAATTTCTATGTAATCATTGGACTCATCATTGGAAAGGTTGCAATGGAAGGCTATGTTAAGGGGACATTTCAACTGCAGTGCCCTGCATCCTGTGAATTAGTTTCTTGAATTGTTGAATCCTTCCTGGACCATGCTTACTAAAGTGGCATCTGTAAATATATATCAAGTGAAGCAGCAGAGAAAAGGTTCCTTCTGTAAAATAACAACTCTAGGTGAAGGACGAGTGGTGTGAATTTCTAGCTGAAATACAACACATTTGTAACATTCAATTTAAAATCACCTAAGATACTTTGCTTGTATTCTTCGTTTAATGGCAATGTGGAGTTGTGAAGTGGTTTTAAGCCCAATTCATTTCGGGGGAATTGTTATTGGAATACACAAAACAACTCTAAACTGCCCTGTATCCAAGTTTCCACACAAAACTAGGTCAGTATTTTACCTTTGCCCTGTTAATCCCCAGCACCTCCTCATGCACGTACACCGACCACAGGTTACACGTGCACTCTGTGGTGTGTGGCTTGAACTCCCAGCAGCCTCTCTGCTGGTTGTGCCCCAGCTCATGGATGAAGCCCCAGATGTTGTTGCATCCAGAATTCTCTGTGTTAATCAGTTTAGGGGTCACTGAGGAGCACATCATGATGGGATAGCCTGCATGCATCCAACCTGGGTGAAGAAAGGAAGTGGAAATACGAATTCAGAGATCATACAGAATTCAGAGACTGCTGCTGCTTCATTCCTTTAAAAAGTAATGACAAAATAACTTCTCCATTACTTAAGAAATAAAGCCAAAACAAATACGTTTAATATGAAAAAAAATAGAATAAGATATAAGAAAGAAAAAGGGCAACTCACCGTGGGAAATTTGTACATCGGCGACAAAACGTTCCTTGCGTGGGAATTTGTGCGAAACAGCTGCCAGGTCAGCGATCCCACTCATGATGCGATTCCAGAGCGCCGCCACTTTCTCAGGGTGCTCTAGGTCTCGAATAGCGTCGGACGGTACAGAGAAAATGATGTTGTCAAACTCCAGTTCTGCCCAGGGAGCGGGGGACTTGCGCATCAGCGCCCAGTCAGCTGGTGTCGTCACACCTGGTGATAAAGAAGAACCGGTTTACAAGCGTTCTAGATGCACCGGTTTTCCACATGAACACAATTGAACAAACTTCAAACTTCAAATCACCCAATGCCCACGGAAATTCAGTGCCCCCACGCTACCAGACAGCAGGTAACAACAGATAACCCCCCGGTAGCACCACCCCCTGGGGAGAGCTGCATACGAGTGAACGTATGCAGTGAACGAGTGATCACCCTAATCAGCAGCCTGGGCCAGCTGAAGCTGCTTGTCTTGACAGTGGAAGCATGTTGGATAGAAGTAACTGGAGTGTGTGTGGTTGTTAGCTGGTTTAAGCAGCCTCACCTGGCCCGAGTCAGACAGGCTGCACACCTGTGGTGCATGAGCAATCATGGCACACAGGGCCAAGCCCAGCGACACCTCCACCAGCCAAGGCAGCAGCAGGAGGTGGTGGTGGTGGTGGGGGGGGGGTTGGTGGGTCATACTGGGAGGTGTGGGGGCAATGTTGTGTTTTTTTAATTTTAGGTATGGCAACCCTGTTAAAGGACAATTCCGGCGCAAAATGAGACCATATGATCATAACATGTCCACCGAGTTGGACCGTTCTCTGGGATCAGTTTTCATTCTAGTCGAATGTAACCAAAGTTCTCGAAAACCGCTAATTAGCTTATAATGCTAGCTGTGGGGGCAGATATTCATGTAAAATAAATCACAATTCTATATCACTAACAAGGCTCAAAATCGCACCACACTTCCACGGTAGCATAATGTAAAACAAAGCATTGAGAACTTTGTAAGTGTACAGACAGTTTATTAAAAAGAAAGTTTAGAAAGCCAGTGCCTTCACGAAAACAAGCGGGCGCCATCTTTGGAAAACAGTCATGACCAGTCGAGCGACAAGTGATGTGTTATGATCATATGGTCTCATTTTGCGCCGAAATTGTCCTGGGTGTTTTTGTTAGGTATGGTAGCCCTGTTAAGAGTCCAGTTTGTTAGGATTTTTTTCTCTGGTTTGCGGGGATGGGGGTGGGGGGGATGGCTTTGGCTGGGATTCTCCCCAGCCTCAATTTCAGGCTCACACCTGTGGTGCATGAGTAATCAAGGCACACAGAATAAACCAGCTATCAACACACAGGGAACCGGGACAGAGCCTCTGTACTGACAGCATATTCCATCTGCTCTGGCTTGTAACATCTTGCCAACTCTCTAAAACTGGCTTTATACAACAACTGTCTGTGTCCTGTTTCAGCGGAGCCCAGCAACACTGCTAAAGGTTACTGTGGCAATAGACACGCCACCTAAGTGACGTGTCTATTGCCACAGTAACCTTTTTTGCCCTCTTAATAGAGAGCAGATGCCTGAAGCTTTGACCCGAACTCAGCCAGGACATGCATTACTATTAACATGCAGTTAAACCCAGTTTAACTGCAAGCTCTTCACTTGGTCTATGGAAGTGTGTGGAGAACATCGATGCATAATAAACTAACAGCACAGAAAATTGGTTTACTCTGCATAAGACTAATGAAATCTACTTGCTGCAAAAGCCCTGCACTCAGTCATTGGTAAACCTCTTCAGTCACGAGCCGTGATTGCTAAGCTCAGTTACATACCTAGGATACATGAATGCCATGGAAGTACAAACGATGCAATCTGCTGTTAATTACCTCTTCTTTACTGAGATTATGCTCAAGCATATATTTCTGTGTTTGGAAATTGGAAGTGTAGCAGAGTGCCTTTTCATAAATGGACTTCAGTTCTGCTTTCCTCCGGGAGTACGTTAGACATAGTGGCAATATGGCTGCAGTGTACACACGTTTCAGCATAAGTAGATTATTTTTGTATCTATTTACCTAAATGACAATTTTAATGTGGACTAGTCAGCCGAATATCCATCCATCCATCCATCTTCTACCGCTTATCCGGGGTCAGGTCGCAGGGGCAGCAGCCTAAGAAGGGAAGCCCAGACTTCCCTTTCCCAGCCACTTCGTCCAGCTCTTCCTGGGGGATCCCGAGGCGTTCCCAGGCCAGCCGAGAGACATAGTCTCTCCAGCGTGTCCTTGGTCTTCCCCGGGGTCTCCTACCAGTGGGACGTGCCCTGAACACCTCACCAGGGAGGCGTCCGGGAGGCATCCTAACTAGATGCCCGAGCCACCTCATCTGGCTCCTCTCAACGCGGAGGAGTAGCGGGTCTACTCCGAGCTCCTCCTGGATGACCGAGCTTCTCACCCTATCTCTAAGGGAGAGCCCAGCCACCCTGCGGAGGAAGCTCATTTTGGCCGCTTGCACCCGCAACCTTGTTCTTTCGGTCATTACCCAAAGCTCATGACCAGGGCAGGAACGTAGATTGACTGGTAAATCGAGAGCTTTGCCTTTCGGCTCAGCTCCCTCTTCGCCCGAGTGTCCAAGACATGCGGCCGCAAGTCTGACGACACGACTACAAAGTCGATCATCGAACTGCGGCCTAGGGTGTCCTGGTGCCAAGCGCACATATGGACACCCTTATGCTTGAACATGGTGTTCGTTATGGACAATCTGTGACGAGCACAGAAATCCAATAACTGAACACCACGCGGGTTCAGATCGGGGGGGCCGTTCCTCCCAATCACACCCATCCAGGTCTCACTGTCGCTGCCAACGTGAGCGTTGAAGTCCCCCAGCAGAACGAGGGAATCCCCAGCGGGAGCACTTTCCAGCACCCCCTCCAAGGAGTCCAAAAAGGGTGGATACTCTGAACTGCTGTTTGGACCATAGGCACAAACAACAGTCAGGGTCCGTCCCCCCACCCGAAGGTGGAGGGAGGCTACCCTCTCGTCTACCGGGGTGAACTCCAACATACAGGCACCAAGCCGGGGGGCAATAAGTATTGCCACCCCTGCCCGGCGCCTCTCACCAGTGGCAACTCCAGAGTGGAAGAGAGTCCAACCCCTCTCGAGAAGACTGGTTCCAGAGCCCTTGCTATGCGTCGAGGTAAGGCCGACTATATCTAGCCGGAATTTCTCAACCTTCCTCACCAGAGAGGTGACGTTCCACGTCCCTAGAGCTAGCTTCTGCAGCCGAGGATCGGACCGCCAAGGTCCTCGCCTTCGGCTGCCGCCCAGTTCACACTGCACCCGACCCCTTTGGCGCCTCCTGCTGGTGGTGAGCCGGCGGGAAGGGGGTCCCATGTCTTCGCTTTGGGCTGTGCCCGGCCGGGCCCCATGGGTATAGGCCCGGCCACCAGGCGCTCGCCCCCAAGCCCCACCCCCAGGCCTGGCTCCAGGGGGGGGGGGACACGTAAGACCAATTATTTTCGTCGTCATAAGGGGTCTTCTGAGCTACACTTTGTCTGGCCTCTCCCCTCGGACCTGTTTGCCATGGGTGACCCTACCAGAGGCATAAAAGCCCCTGACAACGGAGCTCCTGGGGGTCATTGGGACAGCCCAATGACTCAGCCGAAAAGTATATATAATATTTTCAAATCGAGTCCCAAAAGCAACAATGTGTATATGTACTCACACCATCTGCCAACAAGCATGCAAGCATTCAAGCATTACTTGAAAAAAAAAGTACTCACCAGATTTATAATAGGCAGCAGGTACAGCCATTTGCACCATGACTACTGCCCCTTTCACCTTTGTCTTGGGTGGGGCCACCAGGTAGAGGAGCCCCCCCCACAGGTTCCACACCTGCATCATCTCTGAGGTGACGTGGAACCGCTCGTGGACACACGGTGCCCACTTCAGCTCCTTGGCGCGGAGGTGATCTGTCTGACATCCTATCTGGACCTGGAAACAGGTAGAGTTACTCCCTGGATAAGCTGCATAGGAAAGAGCCCCAGACTGATTTGCAGTGAATAGAGCTGAACCAAAACATTCCTAGGCCACAACAATAGAAATGTCTTCTATTTCCTTATCTAGATTTTCCATACCAAATCTTAATGTATGTATTCTATTAAGATAAGTTAGTACTTAGTACTCCCAGATGGGAAAAAATATGCAAATAATTCTAAATTATGACTAAAGTCATAAATACAGATTTATGACTACTTAGCGATAAATACAGATATCTGTAAGGACTTTTTAGGACCATTCCAATAAGCAGCAAATACTTCATATTAGGGCCCTGCCCTGCAGTTATGACTGCACCAGATGCCTATGGAGAGTGCACATACTGTACATACATGCCATCCTTTGTTGACAATCTGTGCAGGAATAGCCATGTATGTCTTCATACCAGGAGAAAGGTAGAGCCCAGTACTGATCCACTCTTGACCTTCTACACACACACACACACATACAGTAAAGGGGGAATTAGCGCCTGGTAAACACAGACTATACATATATGATCAACTTGTGTCAACTGACTTTTGGTGTTGACATCGATGGGAATTCTGTAGTCGTAGAACACAGGCATGGCTTGGTTGTCCTTGATGAGGTAGGGCAGGAGTGCATCTGGATTTGGGCACACCTTGTAAACCTCTGGCCCCACACTGAGGAGAAGGTGGTCCTTCGGGCTTTTCGCTGGGCATTTATCACACACCTAGATGATAGAGCAGAGAAGAACAGGGAAAACATTGGGAATGTACTTTTCAAAAAAGTTTGAAGACGACATTTGACACTGAATTCTGTCGCAATGGTTTGTGTTACCCACTAGATTGTTTCCTGTCTGTATATTGTCCTATATTCCAATATCTAGCCTCGTCAAGTCAAAATCTTAAGATCTGCAAGAAGAACGAGGACAACCAAAACATGTTCATGTTAATCTATAGTGCCAAATACAGCTCCTAGGCAATGTTTCTTACTTTTTTAATATATTGACTTGAGAATTGAGATTCAAATCCAGGAATAGCTTGAAAAATAAGACTGGGTTGCTTATGAAAATATTCAAAAGAAATGCAAAAAGAAATGGCGTTGCTTTTATTCTAGTATGGTAAATAGTAGATACAGACTCACAGTCCTACTAAGGCTCAGACCAAATCAGGCGTTGCGGCAATTAGCGCAGGATTGTGCAGCGGTCTGGGAGTGTTACTTTGTGTGACGTCATGTTGTGAGCAAAGCGAAGACAGCACAGCGTTTCACGACTTTGTGCTCCCTTGTGGCAAGGTCGTAACGCTCTGGGATGGACATGACATGACATGTAGCATGGCGTCGGGTTGTGTTTCTCCAAAAGATGAGTCTGTTTCAACGTTTCGCTGCAGTGTCCTGTGGTTTTTCCGGCGTCCCCTGCGGTCCCCACCGCCGCAGCCCAAACGCACTACCCCCATTCAAATGAACGGGAGGACTGGCGTTATCACCACGCCTGATTTGGTCTGAATGCGCCTGTGGAGTGTGTGTGTGTGGAGTGTGTGTGGTTGATAGCTGGTTTACAGCCTCACCTGGCCCGAGTCAGACTGGTTAGACTCTGGGCTGGGTGGGGCGGCACACCTGTGGTGCAGAGCAATCATGGCACCCAGGAGAGAGCCACTGTCATGGCAGCACGTTACATCTGCTCGGCGAATACCATCTTGCCATCTCCAATAAACGCATTCTTCAACCAACATCTATCCGTGTCCTGTGTCGGAGGGCCCCAGCAAAAGCCACTAAGGTGGCGTGTGGCAGGGACGATCTGCTACAGCGCCCTAACAGTTTGCTTATTGTATTCAACGTACAATAAAACCACCAAGTTGGGGGGGAAAAAACATCTAGTGCAACAATAGCTATCGCCAAAAACAATAGCTGTTAGAGCATAAGCAGTAGAGGTGACAAACATTTTTCATGCAGCATTGAGGGTATCAGACACACAAGATAGGCAAGGAAGTGTCATTGTGTATAGGCAAAAGTCATCCTGGGACACTCACCTTTGGCATGCCGGACTTCATCAGGATCTCAGTGAGGGTGGACAACACCTGGGTGTAGGAGGGGCAGTGGTGGGCCTTTATTTTCAGGTAGTTGGCACAATCGACTCCCAGCTTTTTCAGACAGACCAGCTCGTCGGCTGTAAGCTCCTCCCCATGGGTCACGTGACTGGCAAAGCGCCGCAGCATGTGTCGGAAGTGGTAGTTGTCCTTGCTGGGATCGGGAGCCTTGTAGCATCCCGCTTTGACTGTAGATCCCAGCAGACTCAGGCCCATCCTGTTCAGCACGTGGTTCGCTGGTATACAGTACAAAACACTGAAGCACTGCATATCATAATCAACAAATGTATCTAAAAAGTATATTGGTATATCGGTTTGTGCAGATTATATTTGTATAATGATGTGTTTATCTTCATATTTTGATTATCTGCATTTGTTTAGACAGAGGCAGCAGGCAGCAGGCAGGTACCGGCAGGCCAAGCGGAGCGCAGCTGTGGCGGTTACCGAGGCAAAAACCCGGACATGGGAGGAGTTCGGTGAGGCCATGGAGAACGACTTCCAGACGGCTTCGAAGAGGTTCTGGACCACCATCCGGCGTCTCAGGAGGGGGAAGCAGTGCATCGTCAACACTGTGTATGGTGGAGACGGTGCGCTGCTGACCTCGACTCAGGACGTTGTGGATCGGTGGAAGGAATACTTCGAAGACCTCCTCAATCCCACCGACACACCTTCCGGTAAGGAAGCAGGGCCTGGGGACTCGGGTGTGGGCCTATCTCTGGGGCTGAGGTTGCCGAGGTGGTCAGGAAGCTCCTCGGTGGCAGGGCCCCGGGGGTGGATGAGGTCCGCCCGGAGTTCCTTAAGGCCCTGGATGTTGTGGGGCTGTCTTGGTTGACACGACTCTGCAGCATCGCGTGGACATCGGGGGCAGTGCCCCTGGATTGGCAGACTGGGGTGGTGGTCCCTCTTTTTAAGAAGGGGGACCGGAGGGTGTGTTCCAACTATAGGGGGATCACACTCCTCAGCCTCCCAGGTAAGGTCTATTCAGGGGTGCTGGAGAGGAGGGTCCGTCGGATAATCGAACCTCGGATCCAGGAGGAGCAATGTGGTTTTCGTCCAGGCCGTGGAACAGTGGACCAGCTCTACACCCTCTGCAGGATCCTTGAGGGTGCATGGGAGTTTGCCCAACCAGTCCACATGTGCTTTGTGGACTTGGAGAAGGCATTCGACCGTGTCCCTCGGGGAGTCCTGTGGGGGGTTCTCCAGGAGTATGGGGTATCGGACCTCCTAATACGGGCTGTCCGTTCCCTGTATGACCGGTGTCAGAGCTTGGTCCGCATTGCCGGTAATAAGTCGGACTTGTTTCCAGTGAGGGTTGGACTCCGCCAGGGCTGCCCTTTGTCACCGATCCTGTTCATAATTTTTATGGACAGGATTTCTAGGCACAGCCAGGGCGTTGAGGGGGTCCGGTTTGGTGACCTCAGGATTGGGTCTCTGCTTTTTGCGGATGATGTGGTCCTGATGGCTTCATCAGACCGTGACCTCCAACTCTCGCTGGACAGGTTCGCAGCCGAGTGTGAAGCGGTCGGGATGAGAATCAGCACCTCCAAGTCCGAGTCCATGGTCCTCAACCGGAAAAGGGTGGAGTGCACCCCCCGGGTCGGGGATGAAATCCTGCCCCAAGTGGAGGAGTTCAAGTACCTCGGGGTCTTGTTCACGAGTGAGGGGAGGATGGAGCGGGAGATCGACAGGCGGATCGGTGCGGCGTCTGCAGTAATGCGGACTCTGCACGGATCCGTCGTGGTGAAGAGGGAGCTGAGCCGAAAGGCAAAGCTCTCGATCTACGTTCCTGCCCTCACCTATGGTCATGAGCTTTGGGTAATGACCGAAAGAACGAGATCGCGAGTACAAGCGGCCGAAATGAGCTTCCTCCGCAGGGTGGCTGGGCTCTCCCTTAGAGATAGGGTGAGAAGCTCGGTCATCCGGGAGGAGCTCGGAGTAGACCCGCTACTCCTCCGCGTTGAGAGGAGCCAGATGAGGTGGCTCGGGCATCTAGTTAGGATGCCTCCCGGACGCCTCCCTGGTGAGGTGTTCAGGGCACGTCCCACTGGTAGGAGACCCCGGGGAAGACCCAGGACACGCTGGAGAGACTATGTCTCTCGGCTGGCCTGGGAACGCCTCGGGATCCCCCAGGAAGAGCTGGCCGAAGTAGCTGGGGAAAGGGAAGTCTGGGCTTCCCTGCTTAGGCTGCTGCCCCCGCGACCCGACCCCGGATAAGCGGAAGAAAATGGATGGATGGATGCATTTGTTTATGCACATACAGGTTAATGTGCACGTGTATCAACAGGTATAGGACTGGGGAAGTGTCTGTTTGAAACAAATATATCAGAAGGTTTTAGGAAGATATGTCTCACAATCTGTTGAAGTGTGAGAATGTCATTTGGGCTACACTCAATTTTACTGGGGAAATGTATATTTGTCTGCGGCCATTGTGTGTGTGTGTGTGTGTGTGTGTGTGTGTCTGTGTGTGTGTCTGTGTGTGTGTGGTAGTACATGCTATGGGTAGGTCAGACCAAACTTATAGCTACCTTCACAATCTGTCATTGGGTTTTTCATAGGGTGGGACCGGGCCCAGTGCCAGGCATGGCCACCAATCAGCAGGCCTCCTCCTTCTGCTACAAACTGCTGAATCTTCTCTGCGTGCTTGTTGCTGTATGCTGTGCATACATACACGCTCAGGTCCTTGCTGAAGCTGGACTTCTTACAGTTCACCCCCGTCTGGCTGAACAGGGCCATGACGTGGCCAAGGCTTGGCTGGATTCCAAACACCCCGTTACGGCCCTCGTCCAGCCAATGAAGAGCGTTTTTCCAAAATGGAGCCAGCTCCTGCAATTAAAGGTAATGACAGATAAAGAGGTGTGTAGCTGAACCTAAAGTCTGAAGTCTGAAAGTCTGAAGTCTTCCTTTATTTTGTATTAGGCTGACAGTAAAGGGGCTGTGCTCTTAAAGAACAAGGCTGATGTAATGATGCAATGCTTTTCTCATTGCCAGTTATCTCCAATGAACTGTCTCAAGGCAACAATGTAATTTTTATTTTAAAATACTCTGAACTCTGTCCACAAGTTGCTTTAGAAACCTGCTTGTGCAGCTCTTAAAAAAAAAAGATTGTATGCTTGCATGACTTTCAACCGTCCCTTTGTCAGAATTACCAAACTGCCCTTTTGTGTTGCGTTATGTGGGTCAGATCTTCCTCACAACAGTTGTGCAAAATTGCACAACTGTTGCAGTGTGGACTTGTTTACCCCACCTTCCGACCCATGAAGCCCTCGTGCGTGATCACGATGACCCGGCCCTGGCCGTAGTAAGCTCCCGCCAGGAAAGCCTGTCCGTCAGAGGTGGTGCCGATTGGGAAGGAAAGTGGGCCGTGAATAAGGACCTCAGATGCGACCGAGCCACCGCTGATGTCAAACTCGGACACACCCTGCAGAAGGAACTCCAAATCATCCTTGAAGTCTTTGCCAATCCTAAATTATGGAAATATACATTAAAAAAACAAGGAACATCATGATGGGTGTGGCCCAATCAGACACATTAAAATCAATATTTGTTGTGTTGCGTTTGGCTGGAATAATTGCTTGGCCTGACTTTATCTCTAGTCAGTATCATTCAGCAATGGGCATCACATATGTTGAATGATCCGGTATCACACAAATAGCCAAGTCAAACAAACAATCATTGAGTTAACAAAAAAGTTAAATCTCAAAAACAAACTAAGTAAAAGAACGTACGCCACAGCCAGCCAGGAGGATGGAATCTGAGGATAAACGGGCAGATTATCGACCTCCCCATGGTGCTCAGAGAAGTAGATTCCCGCCACGCTGGACACCTTGTTCCCTGGGAAGCCCAACAGAACGTTCTCCTTGGGGTGTTGTCCAGCCCAGGACCAGGCTTGCCCCGCGATCAACAGCCCTCCTCCAGCTTTAAGAAACTTCACCAGGGACTTCACATCTGGAGCCATGCTGTAGGTGTCCACCACATACACACCCACCCCCAGGTCTTGGCGGAAGCCCCCCAACACTTGGGCCTGGAAAATGGACCGGCTGATGTTATCCGCCACTGGCTTACAGCTCTTGTGAATCCCCACCAGGAGGTTTTCAGATCCATCGCCTCTGAGCCAGTTGAGGGCATTCTCCACCAGAGCAGGCAGGGTGGTCAGGTAGCTCTCGTGACCCAGGACTACTATGCGTCCACGTCCAAAGAGAGAGGCGGCCATCAGCACCTGGCCTTGCGGGTTCATGGCCAGAGGGAAGGCGTGGTCTCCTATCAGGACCAGGTCGCTGGGGACGGACGGCCCTCGAAGGTCTAGCTCTCTCAGGCCTGAGGTTATGGAGATGTACGCCTTCTCATGGTGAGACAGGGTGCACATGATTAGGCCGGGGGTGGGGGGGTTGTGATGGTGAAGCGTAAGGCAGTTGTACTGAAATGAGAAACGGAGAGCACATAATAAAACACTTTGTTTTGTCCTTTATGCGTACATCGAACAAAAAAAAACGAATGGTCCCTTTACAATTTGCTGTATACATCGGCCATCTTTTTACATGATCCTTACCTTTAGCTATGAATGGCACAGTATGTAATAATACATTTACAATATATTAGTTGTGTTTGAGTTTACCTGCTGACGAGTTCCTGCGCCTCTATTCCAGAACAGCAGCCGTTGAGGAACAGGATGCCTGCATGTCACTGAGCCGAGTGAGGAGCAGAAGAACAAAGGACTCATGAAGAAAGACAGGACATGGGTGTGTGTACAGACAGATGAGCAGACAGACAGGTTGACTCCTCCTCCCTGCTGTACTCATAGTTATACAATGTATGCAATGTAACACACTTTTATAACCTGTACCGCTGTTTAACTGCAAGGCGATGCCCTGAATTAATGTGTGATCATACACCTATTTTAAAGAGTGTTTTCAATAGAGAACCCATTACACAATGATCAAATATGTGTAGCATCTTAAAGTTTCAGTTTGACCTGTTTAGTTTTGTAAAGATGGTGGCGGTGTGTGTGTTGAAACTCAAAAAAAGGAGTGTTTCCTATGTGTCAACAAAGACCTTGACAGACCTGTCCATCCTGATTCACATACATGAAATAATTACATAATTACATAATTGCTTTATAATAATATACATTAACACCAGCCTACTGATGGATAAATAGACACACAACACATTTACCCTGTTCTTTCCATTTTCTCCGATGTCCTGCAAACTTATAAGCGATTCTGGGGCTTGTATCCCTTTGGCAGACGGACGAGCTGTGATTTTGGGTCGAGGTCCAGAGACCGGTGTCACTGACAAAAAGTGCTCCAGGCACCAGGGTATGCGTGAGTCTCTTTGTTGTGCGCGTAAATGGTTGTGAATAATAGACCTATATCAATGTTGATATGTTGCCTTTTATTTTTATTCCAGTTAAATTGGTGGCATGTTACGAGAACAAAGATGTACTCGTCACCCAGGTATGAGATCCACGCCCACGTGTATGTGTGATTGTTTGTCACGTAAACACATTGTTACAGAAGGTTAGACATTCAATGCACGCGTCTGGATCCCAGCATGTCTCGTTTTACCTTTCAGCTGGGCCCCAACCCCTGTTTCCTGGGCAGTGAGAAGCTGGGCCGAGGACAGTCTGGAAAGCTGTGCCAGGGAGGAACCCTCTTCTTGGCGAACCAGAGCCATCCATTTCAACTCCAGTACACCTTAAGCCCCAATGGGAGCACCTCTAGTGGTGCACACAGGGGCCTGAAAGCAAGCGATAAGACCAAAGTTGCAAGGAACGGAAAAGGGAAAGAGACGGCGTCAAGCGCTGGACCCAAACGCAGTATAACAGATTTATTCCTCCTCTCCTGTGAAGGTAATATACTGAGTCCATGCTTGGTCCAATAATATCCACATTCAAGATACATTCATACAATTCAAACATGTAATTGGGCTATGAACAATAAACTCAATTCACTGAGAACGATGGCGTACATAGTATTATATTTGTTTGGTTGTATGTTTTGTTTGCACTTAGTCGTTTAAGAGGTCTCTGATGGGGGCCACTCTGACACGAAGCGCCAGAGGAGAAATGAGGAGGAGGAGGAGGAGTAGGAGAGTGTGGTGGAGGAGAAACTGAGGCAACTGCAGAAGATGGCAGAGAGAGCCATTGTGGGGAGCAGCGCCGCTGGCACTCCGGCGGCATCTGCGTCACCATCTTCATTGTCTTCCTCGGCTTGTCCCAAGAGCCACTGGCAGCAGATTGGGAACCTGCTGCTCTACACTGCAGCCGGGGTTAGGGGCAGTGAGAAGGTGAGGAGGAGTCTTGTCTTAACGGACAATTACGGTCTGGGTGATCAAACCATCGTAACCATCTCTCCACCCACTATACTAGTTTGGTTTAGAGTTTACAGTAAAACAACAGGGCATCTACATTTAAATGTGTTAAGGCCCTTTTCAAAACAATGGGGTTGTAATTCTAATTTCTTCAAGTTCAATGATTTGTTTGTTAGTATTGTACAGGATTTGATATGCTTGTTCATTTAATATACTCTTTATCCACTTCCAGATTGCTGGGTTTGATATAGACGGCTGTATCATCACTACTAAGTCTGGCAAAGTATTTCCTACGGCACCAGATTACTGGAAGTAAGACATGCATTTCTGTCTGTCTGATTGATCAGTCTGTCTCTCGTCAATGTGGTTCACAGTCTTATCTTTGTGTGTTTCATTGATAGGATTCTGTTCTCAGAGATTCAGCCCAGGCTGGCTAGCTTGCTGAAAAAGGGACACAAGGTAAGTGTTACGGCCACTGTTTGTTTGTTGCTGCCTTCTTGTTTCCCTCTGTTATGTGCAGGTGCCAGTCGTTGACCAATCATTCATCATCCCCCCTCTACCAACCAGCTTCAACCAATCACCATCAGTTTCCAGCAAGGGGAGGCCTGCTACACAGATAAAAGCCAATTTGGCTAGGCTCTCCCCCCCCAGCTCTCTCGCTCCTTTTGGTCCCATTCGTGGCTTGTGGAAAGGTTTTGGCAATTGAATTGTTTGGCAATTAGTGCAAGCAGGGGAGAAGGGGAACTAGGGGACTATATATATATATATATATATATATATATATATATATATATATATAGTCCCCTAGTTTCCCTTCTCCCCTGCTTGCACTAATTGTGAACACCTTTGTTAGCCCCACCATGTTTTTGTTCTTTGTGGCTACCTTGCGGTCTTGGGACAAGTAAGACAGAGGCCTCTATACATTACCAACACGTAGTGCTGTTCTCTGTTTAGAAACACTAGGTTAGGAGTGTTGCTACCAACTGTATTTTTGGGTTAGCTTAGTTAGGGTAGCGGACGTGTGGTCTGCGGTGTTAGCTGTTAGCTTAGCTTTGTTTTGTTTGGTTATTTTCTTTGGCAACACTGAAGTCCCAAGGCCCGGTTGCTTTGTCGTGTTGTACTTTTGTGTTTTGTGTTCACCTTCCCCAGTAAACCCATGTCCATCCTCATCCGTTGTTTTGTCATTCCTTTTATTCACTCTCAAATTGTTAATCTACACCAATAACCCAGACTTTTTTAAACATCCGTTACCTCCCCCACTACCCCTAGACAGTGGGTTTGTAACAGTAAGGATAAGTGACGTTACAGTACAACTGGTTGGCTGACCTCCCCATTTGTAATTTAAATAAATGAAAAGGTTTCCTTTTTTTCAGCCCTGTAACAACCAAGTGGTAACCCTAGTTAACAAACCACTTGGGGCCTAACATCAAAGAATCATAGTAGCCTAGACATTTTAAACAGATTCCTTCAGATACATTCCTACATATTCATTTTGTTGGCAGGATGTTTTCTTCACAAACCAGATGGGGATTGCCAAAGTTCACCGCCCGGTGAACTGGGCTCCAGGGCAAAAGAAGGACTTCTCTTGCAGCGATCGATTGGTGAGACATCAGTCAGTTTTTCACCAGCTACTTGTCTGTGCCCCTCCTCCCTCCCGCTCTCTCACCCTCACCTCATCATAACGCTAATCCCTACCTGGTATTGTAACACAAAGGCACATAAAGATTGGATTCAAGTATGACTACACCACTTGGCCTACAACCTGCACCCATTCCTGCTGTTCCTGTTATCTCTGTAGTTTGCTCTAAACCTTGGGCTCCAGTTCCACACACCTGAAGAGTACTTCCTGCGATGGAGGAGTGCCCCCTACAGCCTGCCTGCATTTGACCCTGTGAGTTACGGGAGTGGTGTTGGCAGTGTGCCGTGAATGGCAGTATTTCATCTCCAAATTGAGATGACTGTTGTAGTAGGCATACTGTGCTTAACCATTTGTCTCACTCCCCCAGAGGAAGTTGGACTCCAGGGGCCGGCTATACGACCCCCCCAGCGCCTCCTTCACCAACAACCAGACGGATGTCATTGTAGCTGTAGGCTTCCCTGGTTGTGAGTGAAAATTCTGAAATGTTTGGCTGATGTGATTGTTGATGGGACAGAAAATGTGTTGATCACACATCATTTGCTGCTTTAAAAATGACAATATTTGGTTGCTTTTCTGTGTTTCAATTTAATTATAACATAAAAGTAATGCTTTAGATTATCTTTGCTGTTTGCTATATTAGTTAGTAATTACTAATTAGTTACTTTCAGCTCTTCTGCCACTATTATGACATTTCATAGACTGGGTGATTATTGGAAAAAAATACTATTATTAACAAGAAAATGTCATGCAAATTAGACTCTTCTTTGGTTCGCATTCCCCACTTCTCTTCTCCTTCTTTTCTGTTTGCCAATCTCTCCTCACCTGTTTTTAATTGTTTTTATTACAGCTGGGAAATCCACTTTCTTTCACTCCCATATTGTTCCAAAGGGCTATGTTTACATTAACAGGGTGAGTGCTCCCTCTACAATAACTGGTTTACACACCTATTTTTTTGTATGCTATTGGAGTGTAACAACCTTTTCAAAAGTAGAGCAATTACAAGATGTCAATGTTTATTTGAATCAAAGCTAAGCTAGGCAGGGCCGGACTAACGCACAGGCTAGATATGGCTGCAGCCTAGGGGCCCCACGTGTGCCAGTCTGCCAGGGGCCCCCCGATTGGCCAAATCGGGGGGCCCCCCGATCCGCTAGCCCCCCGATCCGCTAGCCCCCCCCCCCCCCCCCCCCCCCGGCTCAACAAAAAGTGCTGCTAGCACCCCCCCCCCCCCCCCCCCCCCCCTCACAAATCGCGCAAACCAGAGCCGGTCATTTATGGTGGGGGGTGGGGGGCCTACATCAACCTGCAGCCTAGGGGCCCCTGGCCATCTTAGGTTAGCTGTAGCCTGCACATGCAGCCCTGCTTGTCAATTCAACAATCGGTGATCCGCAACAACTATGTAGACGTCGCGTTGCAGTCATGCCTTTGATTTGATTGAGCATGTAGGGCCTATACATCCTCGAGGAGCAACTGTAGCACATAGGTAACACAACCAGGCGTCTGCAACATCAATGCGACGTGGTTTCAGAGCCCGGTTGCATATATGTCGATCAAATCAAAGGCTCCACTGCAGCACCACAACCACATATTAGCAGATCGGAGTTTTCTTTGGTAGAATATCTCAGTACCAAAACACGAAACAAGGCGTAACTCCGCCCCTCGTAGTTGTAGGTTTCCAGCCCAGGCTCTGTGTCATCTCCCCACAGAAGTGTTCCTATAACATGGTAGGACTACTGGAGCTGAGCCTAATATCCTGCTTTACTTGGGAAATGGCATATTATGCAAGATGATGAATATTATTCATATTAAGAATGTTAGGACATTATTTATTTTTGTTATACACATTATTTATATTTTCGCTTTGTGTGCGTGTTTGTGTCAGGACACACTGGGTTCGTGGCAGAGCTGTGTGGCTGCATGTGAGCGGGCTCTGACAGAGGGCCGCAGCGTTGCAGTTGACAACACCAACCCGGACCCTGCGTTGCGCAAAAGGTAAAAAGTGTGTGTGTGTCGCTAATTCATTGTGTGATTCATGTTTTTTTTTCTCCATTTATATAGATGTGGCCAAAGCAACCGGTATCCCATGTCGCTGTTTTCGTTTCTCAGCATCACTGGAGCAGGCCAAGCCCAATAACGGAGTATATTTATCTATCTATCTGTCTATCTCTCTCGTTGGTCAAATGTTCTGTGGTAAAGAACTGACCTTGTGTGCTCTTCCTGTTTGCAGTTCCGTGAGATGGCCCCATCAGATGTCAAACACGTCAAGGTCAACGACATGATCTTCCATAGCTACAAGTGAGTCTTTTACTGGCTGTGTCTGTTATTCACGTCCACCCCTGCTGTCCAGAGCTGCATGGTCTATGGCAGGCCTATTTAACTAGTGGCCCGTGGGCCACATCCAGCCCATGGATCAAAAAGCTGTTTCTGAGCAACAATGAGAGCCAGTTCTATTTCCTCCAATAGGAAACTGTTTTATCTGCTTTGTCCCACCCCTCCAACCCACCCATGTTCCTGCACGCTCTGTGCGTGCAATGTCGGTTTCTGCTGTTGCAAAAAGTTTAGCGCTAAAACTTTAGTTTGAGACCTGAAATGTCATCCACATTAAAAAGGCCAAAGTGAAAATCGACAGAGTGGAGTGGACTGTGAAATATCTATTTAGTAATGTGAGACCAAAGCCCATATGTTTGATATGCAATGAGGCTATCGTAGTAACAACAGAATACAATCTGAGAAGGCACTGCATCACGTATCACTCGAACCTCATTGGAACAGATGCGCGTTAAATCACAGTGCAGAGCCTCTCTGTGAATTACCAACAGAGGGTAGCTATAACGGCCTGGTCCTGTTTGGAACAAGAGGAGTACTGTAGTCTCCCTGGTGAAGAAGAACATCATTTTGTTTCTGTATCATCTCGAGACTATCTCTCCACTCCATTACATATTTCATGTACGGGGAATGACCCCCCCCTGCATGTCAGGGTACATGGATACTTCTTTAAGACACACCGGCTCGCCCGGTCACGCCCCCAGGTTTACCTATAAAGCACCTGTGCTGGCGTGGAATCAGTGATTGTTTGATCTCCACCTGAGTCAGGGTGCAGTGTGACAATCTGAGAGAAGAAGGTGCTTAACAGAAAGTGTGTGGGGGGTTACAGCTGGTATCCACTTACCTAGTTCATAGGTTCATAAGTCTGTCTACGGGCAGCCGCCCTGGATGCTGATCCCTTCCTCTGTTTCCTTCTGTGCTTTCTGCGCTGTTGCTGGTGGCATTAGTCCCAGTGACGGTGCTTCTCATTAAAAAAAAAAAAGAGAAAGCAAGAGAAAGCCCGGCGATGACGGCTGTTCCCTATACCGGCGTATTGCTTGCGGGTCCCCGAGCTGACGCGTCCGGTGGGATCTCGGATCTCCAGTCTGCAGACAGCCGCCCCAGCCAGCCAGTTTCCCCCAGACCGGCGTATTGCTCGCGTCTCGCGGGCTAACACGCTCGGTGGGGCTCCTGTGGGAGAATAAAGGAAAAAGTAAAGCCCGTGGGCTGACGCGCCTGTGGTTTGAGCCGCCAAACACAGGGAAAAGAAAGGTGTAAGCTCAAGCAGAGCCCACAGAAAGTTAGCTTGGGCGCTAGCAGGAGAGCTCGTATCTTCAGAGCATGTCCCGAGTGTAAACAAAGGAAGTGGGCTTCCTGGTTGCTGCCTAAGGCCCTCAATTACCTCGAGGATTGGCTGGTCTGTGCAGCGTCAGAGGAGCAATGCCGCAGTCATGTAGCCCTGCTCTTGGAGCACGTTCAGGGCCTGGGGTTACGCCTCAACTACGAGAAGACCAGGCTCCAGCCTTCCCAGGTGACAACGTTTCTGGGCACGGTCCTGGACTCCAGGACGGCAACCATCGTGCTGTCACAGAAGAGGCAGCAAGACTTCAAGGCCTGCCTCAGTCACTTCCAGCTGCATTCTCGGGTCAGCTGGGGGCTCTGCCTTTGCCTCCTGGGCTTGATGGCGGCCATTGTGCAAGTAGTCCCTCTGGCCCTACTGCACATGAGACCTGTCCAACGGTCCCTGCCGAGCCTGGGCTTATGTCTGCAGAGGTCCCACCACTCTGTGGTGGTCGTTTCCCAGAGACTTCACACAGCCCTCCATTGGTGGAGAGTTTCGGCCAACATACAGAAAGGGAGTGCTCTGGGACCAGTGGTCTATTGCCAAGTGGTCTCCACCGATGCATCCCTGGCAGGCTGGTGCGCCATCCACAAGGGCTGGGGGGTCAGCGGGCGCTGGACCTGTCCTTGGACAACCTGGCACATAAATATCCTGGAGTTGAGAGCCGTTCAGCCGCACTTCAACAGTTCCTGCCGAGACTGAGAGACCACCATGTCATTGTCAGGACCGACAGCACGGTGGCAGCCGCCTACATCAACAAGCAGGGGGGGCCTGAGTTCCCCCATCATGTGCAGACCGGCAACCAAACTGCTGAGATGGGCCCATCCTCTCTTCTGCTCACTCAGAGCAGTACATGTGCCGGTGTCATTGAACACGGCCGCGGACATCATGTTGAGAGGGGGCCCATGTCCAGGAGAATGGAGACTCCATCCACAGGTGGTCGAACAGATCTGGTGTCGCCTCGGCAGGGCAGAGGTCGACCTATTCGCGTCCAGTGAATCGTCACATTGTCAACTCTTCTTTTCTCTTAAGAACGACAATCGACCTCTGGGGTGGGATGCTCTGGCTCACCCATGGCCCCAGAGGTTGCTCTACGCCTTTCCTCCATTCACCCTTCTCCAGCCTCTCCTCCGAAGGCTACAGGTGGAGGGGGGGAAGGCTGATTCTGGTGGCTCCTTTTTGGCCCCACATGCCATGGTTCTCAGTGATTCCACAACTCTTGGACGGCATGCCATGGGAACTCCCACAGCGCAGGGACCTGCTGTCTCAGGCGAACGGAACCCTGTTCCACCCCTTCCCAGTGGGGCTCAGGTTGGTGGCGTGGCCCCTAAGAGGGACAGGCTCCTGACCCCTGAGAGGGAGAGGCTCCTGGCCCTAGGTCTGTCAGTTCCAGTGGTGAGGACTACTAGGATGCCTAGCCTACTCGTATTGGTGGGAGGTGTTTTCCACTTGGTGTGGGACCCATGGTGGCGGCTATTAAGGCAGTGTGTGGCGGTGAAGATGCACTGAATGAGGCCAGCTCCTCATTGATTTTGCAGTTCCTTAAAGGCGCACGGCGACTTACTGTTCACCAGACGGGTCGAGCGTGGTCCTCCGCCCCAACCCAGCTTTCCTGCCCAAGGTTTTTTCCAAGTTCCACCTATCTCAGTCGGTAGAGCTACGGTCGCACCCCTCTTCTGGAGAGACCGAGCAACGTCAGTCTGTGCTGTGTCCTGTCAGGGCTCTGACAGAGTACATCCGGCACACTCAGGCTGCCAGGAAGACTGATCAGCTCTTCATCTGTTTTGATGCCGGTCGCCTGGGTAGACCCTTCTGGGTAGACTGTCCCACTGGGTCGTGGACATGATTCGGCAGGCATATGTGCTTTCGGGGGTGCCTGTCCCAGGAGTTGGTCTGATTGGTCACTCCTTTCATGGGAAACGGCCTTTATGTCTGGGGGGGCCTTTCTCCTGTGTTCTTGGGTCGATCCAGCGTCTTGCGGATCGGCCTGAGCAGCCCTCTGCCTCTCAGGTCGTGGTCGTGTCGCCACCGGAATTTCCTATCTGCCAGACTTGACCGACATGAGGAGAAGACATGCTCAAGGTTGGCTTGCCTTCCGCAGAGTGTGCGGCACATCTTTTGTTGCCCAGAAGTTTCGACCTCTGTCACTTCACGAAAAGCCTTCATCAGCCTCCACAGATCGCCTCTTAGGATTGCTATCTCCTTCAGCATTTGTTTTCTTTTGGCTGGGTGTCGGATCTGGATTTCAGCATCTTCTTCCCGAAGCGATCAGTCCCTATGCTCCAGATGATTGTAGACATAGCCCTAAACTTCTTCCCCACATGTCCTGCAATGGCTGCTTCCAGCACCTGGTCCACGTCATGATCAAACATCTCCCATTCCTTCTTTGTTGCTGGCAGGCCAGTTCACTGGCTCTTTCCGGACATCTCCTGCGCAGGTGAAATGACCACGTCGTCTTGTGTCACGAGTGTAACCTAACACTGTAATAATGTCAACAGCTTAAAATGACAGTTGTAAAATAGACATTTGTTAGTAAGAGATAAAAACAAACAAATTACCTCTATGGTTATACAGGTCCTACAAGCTATGGTGGTGGGTCTGGTGAAAAAGTGGTCGGTGGACCGTAGGCCTACTTTGAAACAGCCCACTTCCAAAAGACTGAATAATAGCCTACTGACCTAAGTAAACGAGTAGTAGCAATAAGAGCGATTGTCTTTGAGCGTGCGATGATCATGTGGCTGTGGCACATATGGTAGCTAGAGAGGCTCCTGGGACAGGCGCCCCCGAAAGCACGATCAATAGGAGCAGAATTTCAAATGAAACCCTAGGCCTGCATACCGATGATATAGCAATTCAATTATATTTATATTACTAATTATATTACAAATATTTGACATAGCTTCTCAAATGCCAGACATCCTGGTTGTGTCACACACTGTAAGCCTACTGTTTTGACACACCTGTGACCTAAATCCCAAATTTAAACAGCAGAATCCTAGGTGTGCCTGAGGTGTTAGACAAAGTGGCACACATGTTGACCGTATGTGTGTTTGTGTGTATTATAAATATTATAAATATATAATATCTTTATAATCAATAATTGCATAAAATATGCGTTTAAGAGAAATTATCATTTAGATAAGCTTCAATGTACACTCACCGGCCACTTTATTAGGTACACCTTGCTAGTACCGGGTTGGACCCCCTTTTGCCTTCAGAACTGCCTTAATCCTTCGTGGCACAGATTCAACAAGGTACTGGAAACATTCCTCAGAGAGTTTGGTCCATATTGACATGATAGCATCACGCAGTTGCTGCAGATTTGTCGGCTGCACATCCATGATGCGAATCTCCCGTTCCACCACATCCCAAAGGTGCTCTATTGGATTGAGATCTGGTGACTGTGGAGGCCATTTGAGTACAGTGAACTCATTGTCATGTTCAAGAAACCAGTCTGAGATGATTCGCGCTTTATGACATGGCGCGTTATCCTGCTGGAAGTAGCCATCAGAAGATGGGTACACTGTGGTCATAAAGGGATGGACATGGTCAGCAACAATACTCAGGTAGTCTGTGGCTTTGACACGATGCTCAATTGGTACTAATAAGCCCAAAGTGTGCCAGGAAAATATCCCCCACACCATTACACCACCACCACCAGCCTGAACCGTTGATACAAGGCAGGATGGATTCATGCTTTCATGTTGTTGACGCCAAATTCTGACCCTACCATCCGAATGTCGCAGCAGAAATCGAGACTCATCAGGTAACGTTTTTCCAATCTTCGATTGTCCAATTTTGGTGAGCCTGTGCGAATTGTAGCCTCAATTTCCTGTTCTTAGCTGACAGGAGTGGCACCCGGTGTGGTCTTCTGCTGCTGTAGCCCATCCGCCTCAAGGTTCGACGTGTTGTGCGTTCAGAGATGCTCTTCTGCATACCTCTGTTGTAACGAGTGGTTATTTGAGTTACAGTTGCCTTTCTATCAGCTCGAACCAGTCTGGCCATTCTCCTCTGACCTCTAGCATCAACAAGGCATTTGCGCCCACAGAACTGCCGCTCACTGGATATTTTCTCTTTTTCGGACCATTCTCTGTAAACCCTAGAGATGGTTGTGCGTGAAAATCCCAGTAGATCAGCAGTCTCTGAAATACTCAGACCAGCCCGTCTGGCACCAACAACCATGCCACGTTCAAAGTCACTTAAATCACCTTTCTTCCCCATTCTGATGCTCGGTTTGAAACTGCAGCAGATCGTCCTGACCATGTCTACATGCCTAAATGCATTGAGTTGCTGCCATGTGATTGGCTGATTAGAAATTTGCGTTAACGAGCAGTTGGACAGGTGTACCTAATAAAGTGGCCGATGAGTGTATGTTGTCACTATAACTCTATGGCAGTGTTTTTCAAACTGTGTGTGGTAGCCAATGGGTAGGCCTACTGCAGGTGGTACGTGAGATTTTATTCATGAATAATAGACACATTTTCAATAATAGAAAAAATAATATAGCTAATTAAAAATATATATATTATACATATTATGTAAATATAGTATTATGGCTTATTTCAAAAATAGTCACTGTGTGCATTCCATCACAAGCATGCTATGTTTTCCATTGTAATGTTTTCCATTGATGTTTATTTTGACACACAAAGGAGAACACTCTCTTGACAGGATGCTTTGTAACAACTCTTATTTATATTTCCCCTCTTGGCAGTTTAACTTAACAGGGGACAGATGTAGATGGGAAGTTCTGAACAGTTATCTAATATTACAGCCTGACCTTAGGGCCTAATACTCATCTGTTACCATAGGATAAGCCAGAAGAGCAGTAGGAAATTCAATATGAAACAGCTCAGATAAATTGATTTTGACGACTGACTTGCTGACATACATAAACATCCAGAGTCATCACTCAGCCATAGGACAGCTTGTTCTTTCATCTACTTCCTTGACTGGCTCATACACAGAGCCCAAGTTAGGCCTACTACAGGCTCTTCTACCATCTCAATTGAATGCGTTTTTTTTCCTTGTTTTGCATTATATACACCTTTCATCCTCCGGTGGTTTTTGACAAAAACGGCCCTACAACCACGGCCCATACACGAAATCCCCAAAACATCGGGAGGCAGAACTTCCTCATGTGAACGGTAGGGGGCGCTCAACCGTCTAAACGACCATATGGGTCGTTTTCAAAGGCTTGCAAAGTCGACCCTTATGCTCGTTCTAGGCTGCCAATTGCTTTAGAAAAGGTTGATGGAGTAAGCCGAAGGGAAACTGTAGAACATTAGTAGCTGATATATTAAAGCACTTCTTAATTGCACTATTGGTGTTAAATTATGGAACAAACACTTTCTATGGCAATTCAGGTTTTATATGAATGGACAAACATTTGGTGCATAGGTGTTATATAGTGTTGAAGTTTCTGTTTCACATAATAAGGCCCACAGTAAAGCTAAATGATTGCTATGAAAACAAAAAAATATTAAATTACTAAATACCCATGCCTTCAAAAATCAGTTTGGATACTTTTGTGTGCGACATAAGCCAAACATTATGTTTTCTATTCATTCTGAACACAGGGGTTTGAGAGCACAACTATACCATGTGTTTGGACAGCAAATGTTATGAAATATGAATAGAAGCCTGTGTCTCCCAACACAAATCTATCTGTCCTCGATGTATGGTCTCTTCTTCAGAAGCAACACAAACGTTCACTTATAGCGAGCCATGGGGTGGTTGGTCCATGGAGGCAGCTTGGACAGTTCCTCCTCAGTGGCTGCCTCTATGGGCCAGCCCCAGGCCTTGAAGAAGGCACACAGGTTTTTCTCCACGGCCATGGAGAAGGTCTTGGTGTAAAGGTTCATCTTGCCTTTGTTGTCCTTGGGGATGTTGGTCATGTTGTGGTAGGCGGCAAACACATTCTTAAAGGCTCCCCAACCGAACTCCTCCTGGAGCTGAGGTAGTGAGAGGAAGTGACATAGGGAGGGGGTTGGGGGTGGTGAGGGGTACTGACTGATATGTTATTTTTGAGCACTGAATTGTATTGATTGATGGATAGAAACGGATATCGTATGGAACTATTCAAAAGCAAGAGTTATGTATAAAATAATGTGTTCTTTTTCATGTCCTCATCTCTAACCTGTAGGTATGTTTCCAAGGCCACCCACACACTCCAGCTCTTAAGGTCCTTGCCTCCCTTGACGTACTCCTTGAGGCGAGTCACCCGAGATTCAGGCTTCAAAGCTGGATGTGCCTGCAAGGTATGCAACATAGCGTCTTTAACGTTACAATTTCTATGTAATCATTGGACTCATTGGAAAGGTTGCAATGGAAGGCTGTGTTAATGCATCCTGGGAATTAGTTTCTTGAATTGTTGAATCCTTCCTGGACCATGCTTACTAAGGTGGCATCTGTAAATATATATCAAGTGTAGCAGCAGAGAAAAGGTTCCTTCTGTAAAATAACATTACAACCACACCAAGAAGCAGTCTCTAGGTGAAGGACGGGTGGTGTGAATTTCTAGCTGAAATACAAAACATTTGTAACATTCAATTTAAAATCACCTAAAGAATACAACCATACTGCTTGTATTCTTCGTTTAATGGCAATGTGGAGTTGTGAAGTGGTTTTAAGCCCAATTCATTTCAGGGGAATTTCCCAGTATTTGGAAAGAATTGTTATTGGAATACACAAAACAACTCTAAACTGCCCTGTCTCCAAGTTTCCACACAAAACTAGGTCAGTATTTTACCTTTGCCCTGTTAATCCCCAGCACCTCCTCATGCACGTACACCGACCACAGGTTACACGTGCACTCTGTGGTGTGTGGACTAAACTCCCAGCAGCCTCTCTGCTGGTTGTGCCCCAGCTCATGGATGAAGCCCCAGATGTTGTTGCATCCAGAATTCTCTGTGTTCAGCAGTTGAGGGGCCACTGAGGAGCACATCATGATGGGATAGCCTGCATGCATCCAACCTAGGGTGAAAAAAGGAAGTGGAAATACGAATTCAGAGATCATACAGAATTCAGAGAGTGCTGCTGCCTCATTCCTTTAAAAAGGAATGACAAAATTACTTCTCCATTACGTAATAAATAAAGCCAAAAGAAATACGTTTAATATGAAAAAAAATAGAATAGGATATAAGAAAGAAAAAGGGCAACTCACCGTGGGAAATTTGTACATCGGCGACAAAACGTTCCTTGCGTGGGAATTTGTGCGAAACAGCTGCCAGGTCAGCGATCCCACTCATGATGCGATTCCAGAGCGCCGCCACTTTCTCAGGGTGCTCTAGGTCTCGAATAGCGTCGGACGGTACAGAGAAAATTATGTTGTCAAACTCCAGTTCTGCCCAGGGAGCGGGGGACTTGCGCATCAGTGCCCAGTCAGCTGGTGTCGTCACACCTGGTGATAAAGAAGAGCCGGTTTACAAGCGTTCGAGATGCACCGGTTTTCCACATGAACACTATTGAACAAACTTCAAACTTCAAATCACCCAATGCCCACGGAAATTCAGTGCCCCCACGCTACCAGACAGCAGGTAACAACAGATAACCCCCCGGTAGCACCACCCCCTGGGGAGAGCTGCATACCTGAGAGTGATCACCCTAATCAGCAGCCTGGGCCAGCTGAAGCTGCTTGTCTTGACAGAAGCATGTTGGGTAGAAGTAACTGGAGTGTGTGTGGTTGTTAGCTGGTTTAAGCAGCCTCACCTGGCCCGAGTCAGACAGGCTGCACACCTGCGGTGCATGAGCAATCATGGCACACAGGATAAACCAGCTATCATCACACACACTCAGGGAGAGCCTCTGTACTGACAGCATATTCCATCTGCTCTGGCTTGCAACATCTTGCCAAATCTGGCTTCATACTACAACGACAGTGACGGTCGCTGGTGGTGCCCGGCAGAGGACAGTGGAGACCACCAAGAGCAGACATCTGTAGCTAGCAGCCACTGGAACCAGCCTGCAGCGGCCCAGGTCCAGCAGCACCTCTGCCAGCCAGCACAGCAGGCCAAGGCCCCATGCTCCAGGAGGGGGGCCAGGCCGAACGCTGTTCTGGGGCCCTCCGACTAGCTACCACCGCAGCCCAGCTGTCAGCCTCCTCCCAGCCTGTCCAGGCAGCCCCTGCAACGGCCAAGCCCAGCGACACCTCCACCAGCCAAGGCAGCAGCAGGAGGTGGTGGTGGTGGTGGGGGGGGTTGATGGGTCATACTGGGGAGGTGTGGGGGCAATGTTTTTTTTTTTTAATTGTATGTATGGCAACCCTGTTAAGGGTGTTTTTGTTAGGTATGGTAGCCCTGTTAAGAGTCCAGTTTGTTGGTTTTTTTTCTCTGGTTTGCGGGGATGGGGGTGGGGGGGATGGCTTTGGCTGGGATTCTCCCCAGCCTCAATTTCAGGCTCACACCTGTCGTGCATGAGTAATCAAGGCACACAGGATAAACCAGCTATCAACTCACTGGGAACAGGGACAGAGCCTCTGTACTGACAGCATATTCCATCTGCTTTGGCTTGTAACATCTTGCCAACTCTCTAAAGGGGTTTCTCAATCTGCGTACTTGACTGTACTTGTGTTCTTGTGGACTTGTGAAACGTCATCAGTCACAGCCCAAGTACTGTTCCAATTCAAAGTCCGCATCTAGCCAAGTACAGTCCAAATGCCCAGATGTGTTCTTGCTCCGCCCGTTTTATCAAGGATACATCAGGAGGTGACTTGTGTGGACTTGGGACGGCCAAGTATCCCAGAATGCATTTCGCAGCCTCCTCTTCGGTTTCTTTATAAAGAGTACTAACGGCAACGGCTACCAGCGTCTAATCCATTATGATGCTTATTTTTGTAATTTTGTCTGTCTAATTTTCTTTCTTCTTATTCAATCATTCACCAACGTCCACAACCACAACAACCTTTTTTCCCGCCACTGGCTTTTTATATGTAGGCTACAGATCTTGAAACACAGAAAAAATATACCATTAGTTTGAAAATGAAAAGAGGCAGGGTTGTGTTATATATCATATTGTATATGATATATTATATTCTATCATATTTCATTTTATTGTAAATATACATTACAGTGAAGCTAACCAGAGTAGACACGAGATGAGCTGAGATGGTGATGTCATCAAGTCCGCTGCTGTTCCAACTGCAGAACGACCGGACTGCGTCCTCCCGCCCTCCCGTCCTTACCAGTTGAACTTACCAAGTCCGAACTACCAAGTACCCAAGTCCGAACTTGGCGTACTTGGTATTGAGAACGGCCTTAAAACTACCTGTGTCCTATGTGTCAGCGGAGCCCAGCAACACTGCTAACGGCGTGTCTATTGCCACAGTAACCTTTTTTGCCCTCTTAATAGAGAGCAGATGCCTGATAGTGGAGAGGCTAAGTGATATAATCGTTCAGTTTATGATACAAGCGTGAAAATAGGCATGAGCAGTCTCCATGGGTCACTTGACAAGAAAAATGTCCGAGCCATTTGAAATTTCAAGATGGCGCCATTTTTCAAGATGGCCGACACCTTAGTGGAGCAGTTAAGTGATACAGTGGTTTATTTGGTGATACAAGCATGACAATTGCCATGAGCAGTCTCTGTGGGTCACTTGACAATAAGCCACCCACAGCTACTAATGTCAAGATGGCGGCCATTTGTCAAGATGGCCACCACTAGGGTTGGCAACTCCCTGAAAAATAAATAAGGAACACCTTATTGGCAGGGCCGGCCGACCCGATTGCTTTCACCCTTCCTGGCGTGGTGAATTTTAGCCCCTTTTTTTGAGTGCAAACATTTTTTTTACCCCTTATCTTAATGAGTGCCACAGTGAAATGTAATGCAGTGCCCTATAAGGTGCCCTTACAATGGTCTAAACTTAACGTTCCCTATGGGTGCCCTTCCAGTGGAAAATGGTGCCGTTATGAAGTGCCCTCTATGCCACCCCTACATACAGTGTCCCAAAGGGTGTCCTTTCCAGTAGGGAAAATGGGATGCAGTGCTGTGAGAAAACATGATGAATGCCCAAATAGGTGCCCCTCCAGTGGATAAAATGTGATGCTGCGAGAGGAAGCGCTTTAAAACGTTGGGTCCAAAGCTGCAACAGTGAGGAGATAAGGATAAAGGTAAGTCCTCTCACTGCTAGCAATGCAGACAGATAGACAGATGGACAGAGACAGAGACAGACAGAGATAAGAACAGCATCGTTCAGATTCCTTAAACCCGTCTGTCCAGTTGTAGAGTGTGCGGTCATCGACATTGGACGCATGTACGTTTGTCTTCTTTTCAGTTAAGTCGATCACATCAAGTGTGTCGGGTTGATCTGGTCCTCCATGGAGACTCTTCTCTCAGGATAGACTCCCATGTAACTAACATCTAAACCCTACCTGAACCCTTGTCCCATACGGTGCTCTAGCCACACACATTATACTGTGCATTAGATGTTACATGGACGCCCAGATAGGCCTATCTGACCTATGGATGTTGGACTATAGGCTACTGAAGTGCTATGCAGTGCGTCCGGTGCGTAAAATTCAACACCAGAGAGAGAGAGAGAGAGAGAGAGAGAGAGAGAGAGAGAGAGAGAGAGAGAGAGAGAGAGAGAGAGAGAGAGAGAGAGAGAGAGAGAGAGAGAGAGAGAGAGAGAGAGAGAGAGAGAGAGAGAGAGAGAGAGAGAGAGAGAGAGAGAGAGTCATGTCACCTCTGCTACTGTTAAGGCTTGAGAGTTGTTTGTGAAATAAACATTTTAAAGGTTTATAGTTTCCTGTGTTTTTATCATAGAGGTGTGGTTATACTTTTAATCTGGATCGCCTGATAACAATGTTAATCTTAATCAAGGACGAAGACTATTTCATCATACATATGCATCATAGCTTTTTGTACGCTGGTGGGGCCCCACATCGTGCAGTAGGTGCTCTTTTTTTCCCGCCCCTGCCCTTCAAACAGTCCGCCACTGGTGTGAACACTAGTATGGGCAGTATGACATGTGAACACTAGTATGGACAGTATGAAATGTAAACACTAAGAAATGCAGAGTAACAGATATAAACACTATAGACAGTAGTGTATTCATATTTATACAACTGTATATCTGATCTGTAGTGTGAACATCGTATTCGTAATCATACCTCCAGCTAACATAACATTAGGATGTGAGTAATTATGACCATAGAAGCATGAGAAAAATAAGAATGCATACTACTGTGTGAATAAATACATTTACAGTATGTATGCATTAGCTGTCTCTCCGCCACTCCCCAGAAATGCTATTATATATATTGAATATTGCACATTGTGTTAATATTTACTGAACATTGCTGTAAATATAGGCCTGCTGCTGTCCATCCCGCTGAAAACCATTCAAACGGATCTGTTTGGACCTGTTGAGAGCTACATTGAGAGCTTCATGTGGCGGCGAGATCAAAGAGTGTCGCAACTCTCTCTTTCAATGGCTCTGGGCCTGGAAACAAGTTTACCGTAAATGTTCATCTAAAGCGCCCTGTTATTAATTTTCCATTGGCATTTTACTGACTTTTTTTTTTACTCTCACATTAATACGGGACAAAGTGTGTCCCTTTTCAGCTCAATATGGGA
Source organism: Merluccius polli (assembly GCA_030340625.1). NCBI lineage: Eukaryota > Metazoa > Chordata > Actinopteri > Gadiformes > Merlucciidae > Merluccius > Merluccius polli. The sequence goes on along the minus strand of JAOPHQ010000309.1, from coordinate 31,764 downwards.
CGGGTGCTTTTGTTTCTAAATACGGGACGATTCCGTTTTTCAAGGGACGGTTGGCAACCCTAGCCAAACTGCTCCACTAAGGTGGTGGCCATCTTGAAAAATGTCCGCCATCTTGAAATTTCAAGTAGCCTGTGCCGTGACTTATTGTCAATTGTTATGCTTGTATCACCAAATAAACCATTATATTACTGAACTGGGCCCAGTTTCCCGATAACGATTAATCCACGCTCGTACGATCCTTCTTACGAATCATCTTTCGAACGATCGTTATTTTTTTTCGTGCGTTTCCCGAAACTCCTCTTAACATGAACGCGCGTGCACAGATCTAACGATCGGTCGTAGCCTTGTACCTGTCCACTGACACGGTGCTGAAATACATATTATACCGTGGTCTGGGTGAATACTCGATTCTGATTGGCTGGAGGGTGTAGGTTAAAAAGTACACCTACGAAAGACGTTGACGCTATGAAGACGCTATGGCCACGTTGCTTGGCAACGCCTGCATACGGGAGATATTAAATAGTCCGCTCGACTTGTAAAAAAAAAAAACACTCACGATTTTAACTCTAAAACTCATTCAAGTATTATTAATTGATTAAATATGTATTTATTTCGTAAATGACCATGGTATAAGCGGGATAATGCCCTTCGAGGTGTCCATTAACAGAACCGTCCTCACACCGTCCTCCGCGGTTCACGCCTCTGCATCGTCCATTCGTTTCTGTTAATATTTAATCAATTAATAATACTTTAATGTGTTTTAGAGTTAAAATCGCGAGTTTTTTTTTTATTTTTATAAGTTGAGCGGACTATTTAATATCTCCCGTATGCAGGCGTTGCCAAGCAACGTGGCCATAGCGTCTTCATAGCGTCAATGTCTTTCCTAGGTGTACATTCAACTTACACCCTCCAACCAATCAGAATCAAGTATTCACCCAGACCATGGTATGACATAGACTAAGCTATATAGCCTATCGTAACTTTAGCGTCACCAGCTGGACATTCAGTGGTATTGGATGTTTTGTGCAACGTTAACGACGCTCATAGCGCTACGAGTACTCCTGGAGCTCTCGTTAGCTACGAGCGTCTTAACGACGGTCGTTACGCAACGATGCTTTCGGGAAACAGTGTGAAAACTGTCTGATGGTCGTACGACGAACTCAACGAACCACTTAGGCTAACGATGCTTTTGGGAAACTGGGCCCTGCTCCACTAAGGTGTCGGCCATCTTGAAAAATGGCCGCCATCTTGAAATTTCAAATGGCTCGGACAATTGTCTTGTCAAGCGACCCATGGAGACTGCTCATGCCAATTTTCACGCTTGTATCATAAACTGAACGATTCTTCCAAAAATAAGCACTTAGCCGCTCCACTATGAAGCTTTGACCCGAACTCAGCCAGGACCTGCATTACTGTAAACATGCCATTAAACCCAGTTGAACTGCAAGCTCTTCACTTGGTCTATGGAAGTGTGTGGAGAACATCGATGCATAATAAACTTACAGCACAGAAAATTGGTTTACTCTGCATAAGACTAATGAAATCTACATGCTGCAAAAGCCCTGCACTCAGTCAAACTCAGGTAAACCTCTTCAGTCACGAGCCGTGATTGCTGAGCTCAATTACATACCTAGGATACATGAATGCCATGGAAGTACAAACAATGCAATCTGCTGTTAATTACCTCTTCTTTACTGAGATTACGCTCAAGCATATATTTCTGTGTAGCAGAGTGCCTTCTTTTCATAAATGGACTTCAGTTCTGCTCTCCTCCCGGGAGTACGTTAGACATAGTGGCAATATGGCTGCAGTATACACACGTATCAGCATAAGTATATTATTTTTGTATCATTTACCTAAATTACAATTTTACTGTTGAATAGTGAGCCGAATAGTATATATAATATTTTCAAATCGCTCACGGAGTCCCAAAAGCAACAATGTGTATGTACTCACACCATGTGCCAACAAGCATGCATTAAAAACGTACTCACCAGATTTATAATAGGCAGCAGGTACAGCCATTTGCACCATGACCACTGCCCCTTCCACCTTTGTCTTGGGTGGGGCCACCAGGTAGAGGAGCCCCCCCCACAGGTTCCACACCTGCATCATCTCTGAGGTGACGGGGAACCACTCGTGGACACACGCCGCCCGCTTCAGCTCCTTGGCGTGGAGGTGATCTGTCTGACATCCTATCTGGACCTGGAAACAGGTAGAGTTACTCCCTGGATAAGCTGCATAGGAAAGAGCCCCAGACTGATTTGCAGTGAATAGAGCTGAACCAAAACATTCCTAGGCCACAACAATAGAAATGTCTTCTATTTCCTTATCTAGATTTTCCATACCAAATCTTAATGTATGTATTCTATTAAGATAAGATAGTACTTAGTACTCCCAGACAGGAAAAAATATGCAAATAATTCCAAATTATGACTAAACGTAGTCATAAATACAGATATCTGCAAGGACCATCCAATAAGCAGCAAATACTTTATATTAGGGCCCTGCCCTGCAGTTATGACTGCACCAGATGCCTATGGAGAGTGCACGTACTGTACATACATGCCATCCTTTGTTGACAATCTGTGCAGGAATAGCCATGTATGTCTTCATACCAGGAGAAAGGTAGAGCCCAGTACTGATCCACTCTTGGCCTAACACACACACACACACAGTAAAGGGGGAATTAGTGCCTGGTAAACACAGACTATACATATATGATCAACTTGTGTCAACTGACTTTTGGTGTTGACATCGATGGGAATTCTGTAGTCGTAGAACACAGGCATGGCTTGGTTGTCCTTGATGAGGTAGGGCAGGAGTGCATCTGGATTTGGGCACACCTTGTAAACCTCTGGCCCCACACTGAGGAGAAGGTGGTCCTTCGGGCTTTTCGCTGGGCATTTATCACACACCTAGATGATAGAGCAGAGAAGAACAGGGAAAACATTGGGAATGTACTTTTCAAAAAAGTTTGAAGACAACATTTGACACTGAATTCTGTCGCAATGTTTTGTGTTACCCACTAGATTGTTTCCTGTCTATATATTGTCCTATATTCCAATATCTAGCCTAGTCAAGTCAAAACTAATCTTAAGATCTGCAAGAAGCACAAGGACAACCAAAACATGTTCATGTTAATCTAGATACAGCTCCTAGACAATGTATATTACTTTTTTAATATATTCACTTGAGAATTGAGATTCAAATCCAGGAATAGCTTGAAAAATAAGACCACTGGGTTGCTTATGAAAATATTCAAAAGAAATGCCAAAAAAAATGGCGTTGCTTTTATTCTAGTATGGTATATACTAGACACAGACTCACAGTCCTACTAAGGCTCAGACCAAATCAGGAGTTGCGGCGATTAACGCAGGATTGTGTGGCGGTCTGGGAGTGTCACTTTGTGTGATGTCATGTTGTGAGCCAAGCCAAGACTGCACAGCGTTTCACGACTTTGTGCTCACTTGTGGCAAGGTGGTAATGCTCTGGGATGGACATGACGGCGGCGATCAGTCTCTTCCATCTTTGCTCGGTGAACAGCAGAATGCTACATGGTAAACAAGGTTCTTCTTCCCATGAGCGACTGGGCATCTTCCGGTCTGATTGCCGGCTTACGGCTTACATATGGTGTTACTGTAGCATGGCGTCGGGTTGTGTTTCTCCAAAAGATGAGTCTGTTTCAACGTTTCACTGCAGTGTCCTGCGTTTTTTTCCGGCATCCCCTGTAGTCCCCACCGCCGCAGCCCAAACACACTACCCCTATTCAAATGAATGGGAGGACTGGTGTTATCAACACGCCTGATTTGGTCTGAATGCGCCTGTGGAGTGTGTGTGTGTGTGGAGTGTGTGTGGTTGATAGCTGGTTTACAGCCTCACCTGGCCCGAGTCAGACTGAATGGACTCTGGCCTGGGTGGAGCTGCACACCTGTGGTGCAGAGCAATCATGGCACCCAGGATAAACCAGCTATCACCACACACACTCAGGAGAGAGCCACTGTCATGGCAGCACGTTACATCTGCTCGGCGAATACCATATTGCCATCTCCAATAAACGCATTCTTCAACCAACATCTATCTGTGTCCTGTGTCGGAGGGCCCCAGCAAGAGCCACTAAGGTGGCGTGTGGCAGGGAGGATCTGCTACAGCGCCCTAACAGTTTGCTTATTGTATTGAACATACAATAAAACCACCAAGTTGGGGGGGAAAAACATCTAGTGCAACAATAGCTATCCCCAAAAACAATAGCTGTTAGAGCATAAGCAGTAGAGGTGACAAACATTTGTCATGCAGCATTGAGGGTAGCAGACACACAAGATAGGCAAGGAAGTGTCATTGTGTATAGGCAAAAGTCATCCTGGGACACTCACCTTTGGCATGCCGGACTTCATCAGGATCTCAGTGAGGGTGGACAACACCTGGGTGTAGGAGGGGCAGTGGTGGGCCTTTATTTTCAGGTAGTTGGCACAATCGACTCCCAGCTTTTTCAGACAGACCAGCTCGTCGGCCGTAAGCTCCTCCCCATGGGTCACGTGACTGGCAAAGCGCCGCAGCATGTGTCGGAAGTGGTAGTTGTCCTTACTGGGATCGGGAGCCTTGTAGCATCCCGCTTTGACTGTAGATCCCAGCAGACTCAGGCCCATCCTGTTCAGCACATGGTTCGCTGGTATACAGTACAAAACACTGAAGCACTGCATATCATAATTGTTACACAAATGTATCTGAAAGTGTATTGGTATATCGGTTTGTGCAGAGTATATTTGTATAATGATGTGATTATCTTCATATTTCGATTATCTGCATTTGTTTATGCACATACATGTTAATGTGCAAGTATATCAACAGGTATAGGACTGGGGAAGTGTCTGTTTGAAACAAATATATCAGAAGGTTTTAGGAAGATATGTCTCACAATCTGTTGAAGTGTGAGAATGTCATTTGGGCTACACGTGTGTGTGTGTGTGTGTGTGTGTGTGTGTGTGTGTGTGTGTGTGTGTGTGTGTGTGTGTGTGTGTATGGTAGTACATGCTATGGGTAGGTCAGACCAAACTTATAGCTACCTTCACAATCTGTCATTGGGTTTTTCATAGGGTGGGACTGGGCCCAGTACCAGGCATGGCCACCAATCAGCAGGCCTCCTCCTTCTGCTACAAACTGCTGAATCTCCTCTGCGTGCTTGTTGCTGTATGCTGTGCATACATACACGCTCAGGTCCTTGCTGAAGCCGGACTTCTTACAGTTCACCCCCATCTGGCTGAACAGGGCCATGACGTGGCCAAGGCTTGGCTGGATTCCAAACACCCCGTTACGGCCCTCGTCCAGCCAATGAAGAGCGTTTTTCCAAAATGGAGCCAGCTCCTGCAATTAAAGGTAATGACAGATAAAGAGGTGTGTAGCTGAACCTAAAGTCTGAAGTCTGAAAGTCTGAAGTCTTCCTTTATTTTGTATTAGGTTAACATTAAACGGGCTGCGCTCTTAAAGGACAAGGCTGATGTAATGATGCGATGCTTTTCTCATTGTCAGTTACCTCCAATGAACTGTCTCAAAGCAACAATGTAATTTTTATTTTAAAAAGTCTATGGCACCAAATAATCATATAAAACATTTAGAATTCTACTCTGAAAACTACTCTGAACTCTGTCCACAAGTTGTTTTAGAAACCTGCTTGTGCAGCACTTTAGAAAAAAAAGATTGTATGCTTGCATGACTTTCAACCTTCCCTTTGTCAGAATTACCAATCTGCCCTTTTGTGTTGCGTTATGTGGGTCAGATCTTACTCACAACAGTTGTGCACAATTGCACAACTGTTGCAGTGTGGACTTGTTTACCCCACCTTCCGACCCATGAAGCCCTCGTGCGTGATCACGATGACCCGGCCCTGGCCGTAGTAAGCTCCCGCCAGGAAAGCCTGTCCGTCAGAGGTGGTGCCGATTGGGAAGGAAAGTGGGCCGTGAATAAGGACCTCAGATGCGACCGAGCCACCGCTGATGTCAAACTCGGACACACCCTGCAGAAGGAACTCCAAATCATCCTTGAAGTCTTTGCCAATTCTTGATTATGGAAATATACATAAAAAAACAAGGAACATCATGATGGGTGTGGCCCAATCAGACAAATTAAAATCAATATTGCATTTGACTGGATTAATTGCTTGGCCTGACTTTATCTCTGGTCAGTATCATTCAGCAATGGGCATCACATATGTTGAATGATCCGGTATCACACAAATAGCCAAGTCAAACAAACAATAATTGACTTCACAATAAAAGTTCAATCTCAAAAACAAACTAAGTAAAAGAACGTACGCCACAGCCAGCCAGGAGGATGGAATCTGAGGATAAACGGGCAGATTATCGACCTCCCCATGGTGCTCAGAGAAGTAGATTCCCGCCACGCTGGACACCTTGTTCCCTGGGAAGCCCAACAGAACGTTCTCCTTGGGGTGTTGTCCAGCCCAGGACCAGGCTTGCCCCGCGATCAACAGCCCTCCTCCAGCTTTAAGAAACTCCACCAGGGACTTCACATCTGGAGCCATGCTGTAGGCGTCCACCACATACACACCCACCCCCAGGTCTTGGCGGAAGCCCCCCAACACTTGGGCCTGGAAAACGGACCGGCTGATGTTATCCGCCACTGGCTTACAGCTCTGGTGAATCCCCACCAGGAGGTTTTCAGATCCATCGCCTCTGAGCCAGGTGAGGGCGTTCTCCACCAGAGTGGGCAGGGTGGTCAGGTAGCTCTCGTGACCCAGGACTACTATGCGTCCACGTCCAAAGAGAGAGGCGGCCATCAGCACCTGGCCTTGCGGGTTCATGGCCAGAGGGAAGGCGTGGTCTCCTATCAGGACCAGGTCGCTGGGGACGGACGGCCCTCGAAGGTCTAGCTCTCTCAGGCCTGAGGTTATGGAGACGTACGCCTTCTCGTGGTGAGACAGGGTGCACATGATTAGGCCGGGGTGGGGGGTTGTGATGGTGAAGCGTAAAGGCAGTTGTACTGAAATGAGAAATGGAGAGCACATAATAAAACACTTTGTTTTGTCCTTTAAGCGTATATTGAACAAAAAAAACGAATGGTCCCTTTACAATTTGCTGTATACATAGGCCATCTTTTTACATGATCCTTTAGCGTATGAATGGCACATTATGTAATAATACATTTACAATATATTAGTTGTTTAGTTTACCTGCTGATGAGTTCCTGCACCTCTATTCCAGAACAGCAGCCGTTGGGGAACAGGATGCCTGCATGTCACTGAGGAGCAGAAGAACAGAGGACTCATGAAGAAAGACAGGACATGGATGTGTGTGCAGACAGATAAGCAGACAGACAGGTTGACTCCTCCTCCCTGCTGTATAGTTATACAATGTATGAACACACCTTTATAACTACCTGTACCTTTGTTTAACTGCAAGGCGATGCCATGAATGAATTTGTGATCATACACCTATTTTAAAGAGTGTTTTCAATAGAGAACGCATCACACAATGATCAAATATGTGCATAGCATGTAGCATTTTAAAGTTTCAGTTCGACCAGTTTCAGTTTGAACACACGCACCACCGACATCTTCACAAAACTAAGGAGTGTTTCCTTATGCGTCAACAAAGACCTTGAAATATATGTCCATCCTGATTCACATAAATGAAATAATTACATAATGACATAATTGCTTTAGAAATATATACTATACTATACTTTAACACCAGCCTACTGAAGGATGAATAGCGCACAAACGCATAGGACATATTCATCGCACTGAGCTTTCTTGTTCACTGTTTGCCTACTGCGTTAGTAAATAACCAAAAACAAACCAGTTTAACAGTGGGATCCGGGTTGTTATTGACACGCCAGTAGCGGAACCCCAAACAGCGGAACACAAATTCGACGTTTCTTGACGACTCTATTTTCGGGACGGACCTGCTTCACCCAAGAAACACACTGATCAAACGAGTTCTGTTTGATTGTTGATTCACTTTGTTCAGAAGCTGCATGGAGCTAATGCGAAATTAAAATATCATATAGGCCTCCCGTAAAACTCTAGCAGTACATGCATTTACCCTGTTCTTTCCGTTTTCTCCGATGTCCTGCAAACTTATAAGCGATTCTGGGGCTTGTATCCCTTTGGCAGACGGACGAGCTGTGATTTTGGGTCGAGGTCCAGAGACCGGTGTCACTGACAAAAAGTGCTCCAGGCACCAGGGTATGCGTGAGTCTCTTTGTTGTGCGCGTAAATGGTTGTGAATAATAGACCTATATCAATGTTGATATGTTGCCTTTTATTTTTATTCCAGTTAAATTGGTGGCATGTTACGAGAACAAAGATGTACTCGTCACCCAGGTATGAGATCCGCGCCCACGTGTATGTGTGATTGTTTGTCACGTAAACACATTGTTACAGAAGGTTAGACGTTCAATGCACACGTCTGGATCCCAGCATGTCTCGTTTTACCTTTCAGCTGGGCCCCAACCCCTGTTTCCTGGGCAGTGAGAAGCTGGGCCGAGGACAGTCTGGAAAGCTGTGCCAGGGAGGAACCCTCTTCTTGGCGAACCAGAGCCATCCATTTCAACTCCAGTACACCTTAAGCCCCAATGGGAGCACCTCTAGCGGTGCACACAGGGGCCTGAAAGCAAGCGATAAGACCAAAGGAGCAAAGAACGGAAAAGGGAAAGAGGTGCCGTCAAGCCCTGGACCCAAACGCAGTATAACAGATTTCTTTTCCTCCTCTCCTGTGAAGGTACTATACTGAGTCCATGCTTGGTCAAATAATATCCACATTCAACATACATTCATACAAACATGTAATTGGGCTATGAACAATAAACTCAATTCACTGAGAACGATGGCGTACATAGTATTATATTTGTTTGATTGTATGTTTTTTTGTTTGCACTTAGTCGTCTAAGAGGTCTCTGAGCCCGGATGGGGGCCACTCTGACACGAAGCGCCAGAGGAGAAATGAGGAGGAGGAGGACGAGGAGGAGGAGGAGAGTGTGGTAGAGGAGAAACTGAGGCAACTGCAGAAGATGGCAGAGAGAGCCATTGTGGGGAGCAGCGCCACTGGCACTCCGGCGGCATCTGCGTCACCATCTTCATTGTCTTCCTCGGCTTGTCCCAAGAGCCACTGGCAGCAGATTGGGAACCTGCTGCTCTACACTGCAGCCGGGGTCAGGGGCAGTGAGAAGGTGAGGAGGAGTCTTGTCTTAACGGACAATTCCGGTCTGGGTGATCAAACCATCGTAACTATCTCTCCTGGCTTATCTTAAACATCCGTTACCGATGCCGATGCCATGCATATGAGCATTTAGCGTGCGCGCCTGCTATGAATGTAAACAATGGCAATATAGCATTTTGGTCTTTGTGATAAGACATTTTGTGAATTATTTGTATGGCAATTCACTGTTATGTTGTCCACAAACTCAGTACTGACTGACGCAAATTGTTTCCATAAGATGAAAATGCTATATTGCCATTGTTTACATTTGTGGCGGGCAGTAGTAAGTAATATAACAAGGAAGTAGTTTTGATAAATTATAAGCCAGGAGCCGGTGGTTTGATCACCCAGAGCGGTATTGTCCTTTTAAGATGGACTTGTGGCGTGCCACCCACATTACTAGTTTGGTTTAGTTTACAGTAAAACAACAGGGCATCTGCATTTAAATGCCTTAAAGCCCTTTTCAAAACAATGGGGTTGTAATTCTAATTTTTAAATCAAGTTCAATGATTTGTTTGTTAGTATTGTACAGGATTTGATATGCTTGTTCATTTAATATACTCTTTATCCACTTCCAGATTGCTGGGTTTGATATAGACGGCTGTATCATCACTACTAAGTCTGGCAAAGTATTTCCTACGGCACCAGATGACTGGAAGTAAGACATGCATTTCTGTCTGTCTGATTGATCAGTCTGTCTCTCGTCAATGTGGTTCACAGTCTTGTCTTTGTGTGTTTCATTGATAGGATTCTGTTCTCAGAGATTCAGCCCAGGCTGGCTAGCTTGCTGAAAAAGGGACACAAGGTAAGGATAAGTGACGTTACAGTACAACTGGTTGGCTGACCTCCCCATTTGTAATTTAAATAAATGAAAAAGTTTATTTTTGTTTAGCCCTGTAACAACCAAGTGGTAACCCTAGTTAACAAACCACTTGGGGCCTAACATCAAAGAATCATAGTAGACATTTTAAACAGATTCCTTCAGATACATTCCTACATATTCATTTTGTTGGCAGGTTGTTTTCTTCACAAACCAGATGGGGATCGCCAGAGGCAAACTGAAACCTGAGGTCTTTAAGTCTAAAGTGGAGGACATCCTTAGTAGCCTTCAGCTGCCTGTACAGGTAGATGTTGTTCTAGTCATGGCTGTCAAGCATACCCACAATGTAGTACACAGTAGCTGAGGTCTATTATGGTGTGTATGTTTCTGTCTGTGTGTGTGCTGTAGGTATTCGTTGCGACTGGTCCAGGAATTTTCCGTAAACCAGTAACAGGGATGTGGACACACCTGTGTGAAAAGGTAAACTTTAGTGAAATAGAACCAAAAGTACCTAGAAGTAAAATTCTACTCGAGGCAAAGCACGTTGTGTCCATGAAATGCAATATTCTTTTGCTTGCTTTGCATGTTTCACGAAAGGATTCCATCTCGTGTAATTATATAATTGTGTTTATTCTAATCATGGGAAGTTTTTCTCCTCTCAGGCTAACGGTGGCGTGACTGTTGATCAGAGTCAGAGTTTTTATGTCGGAGGTGAGTTTGCACAAGGGGTGTATCCATCGCATTACGCCTCATGGGCTCCACTGTGTCTTCTACTAGCTGACAAAGACATACACACACACCGAAGACACACAGGCGTGATGCCCTGCTCTATTATCGCCACAGATGCAGCCGGCCGCCCGGTGAACTGGGCTCCAGGCCAAAAGAAGAAGGACTTCTCTTGCAGCGATCGATTGGTGAGACATCAGTCAGTTTTTCACCTGCTACTTGTCTGTCCCCTCCTCCCTCCCGCTCTCTCACCCTCACCTCATCATAACGCTAATCCCTACCTGGTATTGTAACACAAAGGCACATAAAGATTGGATTCAAGTATGACTACACCACTTGGCCTACAACCTGCACCCATTCCTGCTGTTCCTGTTATCTCTGTAGTTTGCTCTAAACCTTGGGCTCCAGTTCCACACACCTGAAGAGTACTTCCTGCGATGGAAGAGTGCCCCCTACAGCCTGCCTGCATTTGACCCTGTGAGTTACGGGAGTGGTGTTGGCAGTGTGCCGTGAATGGCAGTATTTCATCTCCAAATTGAAATGACTGTTGTAGTAGGCATACTGTGCTTAACCATTTGTCTCACTCCCCCAGAGGAAGTTGGACTCCAGGGGCCGGCTATACGACCCCCCCAGCGCCTCCCTCACCTCCAACCAGACGGATGTCATTGTAGCTGTAGGCTTCCCTGGTTGTGAGTGAAAATTCTGAAATGTTTGGCTGATGTGATTTGTTGATGGGACAGAAAATGTGTTGATCACACATCATTTGCTGCTTTAGAAATGACAATATTTGGTTACTTTTCTGTGTTTCAATTTAATCATAACATAAAAGTAATGCTTTAGATTATCTTTGCTGTTTGCTAGATTAGTTAGTAATTACTAATTAGTTACTTTCAGCTCTTCCGCCACTATTATGACATTTCATGGACTGGGTGATTATTGGAAAAAATACTATTATTAACAAGAAAATGTCATGCAAATTAGACTCTTCTTTGGTTTGCATTCCCCACTTCTCTTCTCCTTCTTTTCTGTTTGCCAATCTCTCCTCACCTGTTTTTAATTGTTTTTATTACAGCTGGGAAATCCACTTTCTTTCACTCCCATATTGTTCCAAAGGGCTATGTTTACATTAACAGGGTGAGTGCTCCCTCTACTGGCAGAAATATTAACAATTTAGTCATTTAGCATGTAATTAAGGAGCATGTAGGGGTTAAAGGCCTCAACAAGCTTCTGTGTTGCAAACAATTTTCAATTTATAGGTCTGCACCACCTATGCAACCTGTCATTACACCAACAACACAACCAATGTGAACATCTGTGGATAATCGCAAAATAAAAAGTCCCTCCCCTCCCCCTTTTTTTGAAACAATAACTGGTTTACACACCTATTTTTTTGTATGCTATTGGAGTGTAACAACCTTTTCAAAAGTAGAGCAATTACAAGATGTCAATGTGTATTAGAATCAAAGCTAAGCTAGGTTAGCTGTAGCCTGCCACGAGAGGTTGCACATGCAGCCCTGCTTGTCAATTCAACAATCGGTGATCCGCAACAACTATGTGGACGTCGCGTTGCAGTCATGCCTTTGATTTGATTGAGCATGAAGGGCCTATACATCCTCGAGGAGCAACTGTAGCACATAGGTAACACAACCAGGCGTCTGCAACATCAACGCGACGTGGTTTCAGAGCCCGGTTGCATATATGTCGATCAAATCAAAGGCTCCACTGCAGCACCACAACCACATATTAGCAGATCTGAGTTTTCTTTGATAGAATATCTCAGTAACAAAACACGAAACAAGGCGTAACTCCGCCCCTCGTAGTTGTAGGTTTCCGGCCCAGGCTCTGTGTCGTCTCCCCACAGAAGTTTTCCTATAACATGGTAGGACTACTGGAGCTGAGCCTAATATCCTGCTTTACTTGGGAAATGGCATATTATGCAAGATGATGAATATTATTAATATTAAGAATGTTAGGACAGATTATTTAGATTTTCGCTTTGTGTGCGTGTTTGAGTCAGGACACACTGGGTTCGTGGCAGAGCTGTGTGGCTGCATGTGAGCGGGCTCTGAGAGAGGGCCGCAGCGTTGCAGTTGACAACACCAACCCGGACCCTGCGTCGCGCAAAAGGTAATTCACGAGCCGTGTGTGTGTGTGTGTGTGTGTGTGTGTGTGTTGCTAATTCATTGTGTGATTCATGTTTTTTTTTTTTCCAGATATATAGATGTGGCCAAAGCAACCGGTATCCCATGTCGCTGTTTTCACTTCTCAGCATCACTGGAGCAGGCCAAGCACAATAACAGAGTATATTTATCTATCTATCTGTCTATCTGTCTCTCTCTCGTTGGTCAAATGTTCTGCGGTGAAGAACTGACCTTGTGTGCTCTTCCTGTTTGCAGTTCCGTGAGATGGCCCCATCAGATGTCAAACACGTCAAGGTCAACGACATGATCTTCCATAGCTACAAGTGAGTCTTTTACTGGCTGTGTCTGTTATTCACGCCCACCCCTGCTGTCCAGAGCTGCATGGTCTATGGCAGGCCTATTTAACTAGTGGCCCATGGGCCACATCCGACCCGTGGATTATTTTGGTCTGGCCCGCAAATTATTTATTAGAACATAAACAATCAATCAATTCTCCCTGGGAAAAAAAAGCTGTTTCTGAGCAAGAATGAGAGCCAGTTCTATTTCCTCCAATAGGAAACCATTTTATCTGCTTTGTCCCGCCCCTCTAACCCACCCATGATCCTGCACGCTCTGTGCGTACGTCGGTCTCTGCTGTTGCAAAAAGTTTAGCGCTAAAAATTATGTTTTGAGACCTGAAATGTTGTTGTCCACATTAAAAAGGCCAAAGTGAAAATCGACAATTCAACGAGGAGTGGACTATGAAATATCTATTTAGTAATGTGAGACCAAAGCCCATATGTTTGATCTGCAATGAGGCTATCGCAGTAACAACAGAATACAATATGAGAAGGCACTGCATCACGTATCACTTGAACCTCATTGGAACAGATCCAATGGGTTCAGTTGCGCGTCACAGTGCAGAGCCTCTCTGTGAATTACCAACAGAGGGTAGCTATTAGTGATGGATTTCATGAGTCGTTTGCGCGAATCAGTTCGCGTCGTTCAGTTCGCCACAGAGAGTCGTTCGTTCGTTCGTTCGTTCGTGTTTCCGGTAGCGCTGAATCATTCACTGACTTGTTCAGTCGTTCAGTCGTTCACTTAGCTCCTCCCTCATTCTCAATTCGCGAATCGCGAACGACTCGGCAGTCATTCGCGAACGGCGAATGCCAGCCGAGTCGGTCAGACTCGGCTCCTCCTCGTTCAGGTGTTAATAAATGTGTTAATAGCAAATACAACATTGTGTCTGGTTGAATATGTTAACATATGTATTTAATTTGAGTTCAACAGATTTATTTAATGTATGCATAATGACATGTCAGGATCAAAATGCCCCGTTCCCCCAATTCAAGGTAAAGTTAGACAAACCAAACGCAGCGGGGTGTGTGTGTGTGTGTGTGTGTGTGTGTGTGTGTGTGTGTGTGTGTGTGTGTGTGTGTGTGTGTGTGTGTGTGTGTGTGTGTGTGTGTGTGTGTGTGTGTGGGGGGGGGGGGGGGGGGGGGGGGGGGGGGGCGTAGTAGATTATTGGATGTATATCAGCAAGATAATAGACTTGATTTAGCAATGATGAGTTTTAAAGTTAATGATGTACAGTTGTGTTTATTCTGGGCATATTTTATTTACTATTGTGAAGATGGCCATTGGCCACCCCCACTCAAGACCAAGATCCACCAAGGTGGGGGTCCCGGCCGGGTTGCGTGCGTGAGAAGGAAGCATGAAAGAACGAGACAGATTGATGAGACATTCAAATATTTTATTAATCTGGCACAGAAATACACAGAAAATACAAAGACAGCATGCATTTACCATTTCACTGATATGTAAATGTAAGAGGCAATATTCAAATGTGAAAGTGGTATTGTTAATGTGTCAATCATTCGAAAGCGTCCTAGACTCACAGACAGACAAACAACATACATTGGCTGGCTCTCGTGATGACGAGTCGTGAGTGACGTCTCAGTCCTCGAGTCAATCAGTCAGCGAACGACTCGCGAATCAGCGGCGCCGCGAATCAGCGCGTCAGAGAGACTCAGCGAACGAGACGAACGACGCGAACGAGAGTGGCGAACGAGGTCAGTTCGTTCACTTTAAAGAGTCGTTCGTTCGAACTGGTTCGTTCGCGAACGACCCATCGCTAGTAGCTATAACGGCCCGGTCCTGTTTGGAACAAGAGGAGTACTGTAGCCTCCCTGGTGAAGAAGAACATCATTTCGTATCTCTAAAATATTCCGATCAGAAAAATCGAAACTCTTGCAACAGATGTATTTGAAACCCTTTTGGAGAGGTGATGTCACTGGCTGTGTGGCAATGTAACAGAGTTGTGCATGTATGTACGACCCTTTGATGGATTGTGAAGATGTGCTTGGATTTCTGTTGAATGTAAATAACATGATCACTTGTTGCTAGATTGATTTATGGCTGAGGCCATTTATTTTGATTGTTCATTTGAATAATATGAATGAAATGAATAATAAGAGTACTCAGTCAGAATTTATCTTTTGAGGTGTGATTTTGAGGTGTGAGAAGTGATTTATTGAAACAAATAATACATGAATAACACAGATCGATGTAGAAATGTATGAACTGCCCTATTTTGTGTTAGATTAACAAATAGTGAATAAACACTCTATGCACAGTATTAAGGGTATATTTTTATGTTCACATGCAAGTGCTTAAATGTGATAATGACTCATCTTTTCAATTTCAATAATCTGGCCCTCATAAGAAAGTAGTTGAATAGCCCTGATCTATGGCTACTCACATTGGTAGTTAAATATCCTCCATCTGCACCACTGTTTTTTGTGTTGTCATTTGTGCTTGTGTATTCTGTATTTGGATAGAAATGGGTGTGTCCATTTTACAGAACCTCCTGGTTGTATAACTTGCAAGGGTTAGTGTGTAAGGTTAGGGTTGGCCAATAGGATTTTTTTTTACATGTGATTTGTGCTCTCGCCTCTCTAACTCCGAGCTCTTTCTCGACAGGAAACACTACGTGGCTCCCGATCTCTCTGAGGGCTTCTCCGAGATCCTCCAGATCCACTTTGTCCCCGAATTCAAAGACAGCCAATCAGAAAGCCTATTCAGACTGTTTTCTGAAGGCTGATTGGACACTTGGCCCTACATCAGCCCTTGGTCTGTAAGGCAGTAATCTCTTCTTTAAACTAGGGAGTGGTACAGACTGAAGCAACAAGGCTGATGGCAATACTAAATACAATGCGCATTAAAAACCAATGCTAAACATTTTATACTGCTGGTATGTTAAGAACTCAAATGGAAGAGATGCATTGATTGGGTTCATTTGATAGTAATGGTTTTATGTTTGTTCATTAATTCACATTCTTTTGACAAGTTAACAAGATAATGTCTAGCGACCAGAACATTTGTTAGCCAGGATTGACACCCTAAGTGTGTTGAATGTCGTCCAGGGAAGAAACAGTTGTATTCATTTTCTGAAAATAAAGACCTCAAGGACACATTTTAAAATAGTATCTGCAAGGATTATTTCTTTATAGAAGTCTTCCAAGTCCTGAATACTGTGTTACTTGCAGGTTATGTGGTTAAATATGTTGCATGGTGAGACAGACAAGAGTACGGCAGCCATCAGTCTTCCAGGAACTGTAGCTCCTGGCCCAGGTGCCGCTTTAACCACGGCATGATGCTGAACAGGCTAATGTGGAAGTCACGAGCGTCGATAACAAGAGGCTAGATACTTCTGCTGGTGCCACACGGGTCTACGATAACCCCGACTCAATAGCCCCAGATAAAGGTCAGACATGCCAGAGAATTGTAGTTCAAAATATCACTAATAGTTCATAAAGCACTAAAAGGTTTAGGACCAAAAGACATCTGTGACCTGCTTGTGTTGTGAGCCCACCAGAGCGCTCGGGTCCTCAGGGACCGGCCGGCTCACTGCTCCCAGGGTTTGGGTCGAGCCTGGTGAAGCACACCATAGTTTTCATGCACCACAGACTGGAACACACTTCCACAACAGGTCTGCCTCTAAACATTTGTTTGCTGCAACTTTTTTATTAAAAACATAAAATAAATAAAACATTAAAAAAATATATATATATGTATAATTATTTTATTTTTTTAAGGACAGTCTTAATTTTTTTTTTTTGTTCACACGTCATTTCTTCCTCAGCACTATGAATGCACGTGTTTCGGTCGTTATCACTGGACTGATGTTTAAAATGTAAGCAAGCAAGTTTACGTTGCTATCAAGTTTGAGTTTTGTAAAGTGTCAAACCCAGATGAAGACTCATCACCTTAATAGGGGCACTTCGGCCATTTACTCATTTAAAGATACATTATTTTAGCCGGCTCTTCCTCCAAACCCCGGCGCACTCGTTGCCATAACGACGCTACGTGCGTCAATAGTTAGTGTAATAGTAACACTATAGTTTAATAGTGGTAACACTATCAGGCGCGCTGGAACCTGTTTCATGTGAGGGGGGCTGGGGGCTGCGACCGACGGGGGGGGGCTGGGTGCGCGATTTCAACACGTTCTCATCCCAACTCATAATATACCGATGATTTGTCACGCCCCTAGACGTCTGATACTGACGCAAAAGGTAGAAGAACCCCCAGATCGTTTCACACAGACGCGGGAGGGAACCTTTTGCGTCAGTATCAGACGTCTAGGGGCGTGACAAATCGTCGGTATATTACGAGTTGGGATGAGAACGGGCTGGCGATTTACGACCGACGGAGGGGGGGGGGGGGGGGGGTCATTGCCTCAGCCCCCCCCTCAGGGGGGGGGGGGGGGGGGGCTGAGGCAATGTGAGGGGGGCTGCAACACTATAGTTTAAACTGGGCTCCGCTGGCAGGGGAAAGACACAAGGTGCCTTCTGAAGCCAGACCGCAATTAACGCAGTTTAGTTTTAATGAATACATTACTGAAGTAATCACAGTGCGAGTTACGTCCCTGCGGGAGATATTCCGGACACATTTGGTAGTGACACCAAGCTGACTGGACGTGTGTTCCTCTGAAACGTCATCAGTACTGTCCGCATCCAGCCCAGTACGGTCCAGATGCCCGGATGTGTTCTGGCTCCGCCCGTTGTACCATTATGTCTATGGTTGTACGGAGGATACATCGGGAGGCGACCTATGTGGACTTGGGACAGTCACGTATCCCAGAATGCATTTCGTTAGATACACCTTTATTGCCCCAAGGGGAATTTGTGTTGCACTTGGGAGCCACATATAAGCACACACAAAAACAGCACAATAAGCACAAACCTGTGCACACAGACAATGGTAGACAAAATAACACAGTACAGAACAGACAGTATATCGCAGCCCCCTCTTCAGCTTCTTTATGAAGAGTACCGACGTCAACCAGCATCTGATCCATTTTTATGCTTATTTTTTGTAATTTTGTCTAATTTTCATTTAGTCATTCAACAACCACAACCTTCCATACAACCTTTTTATATGTAGGCTACGGATCCTAAAATGAAAAGAGGCAGGGTTGTGTTATATATCATATTGTATTATGATATATTATATTATATCATATTTCGTTTTATTGTAAATATACATTACAGTGGAGTAGACAGGAGACGAGCTGAGACAAGTCCGAACTTGACCTACTTGGTGAGAAAGGCCCATTCACGTATTCATAGTCATTAAGTCATAGTCAGTCTAACCCCAGCGCCAGACAGGACAGCGCCTCCCCGAGTGCCGCCGAGGCAACGACACCATGTGTGAGAGGACTGTAGCGTTTAATGTGACAGTTAAATGTGCATTTTCAATAAAATGCACTTGAGTGAAAGGAAGAATAAATAAATGTCATTCTGCCGTGCTGTTCAGCTCATGTCTCGGCTGTCTGAATTCTGATCTTTCATTCAGCTGTATCGTTGTAAACAGATTGACAGGTAGCTTGTGTTGACTTTTTATGTTATGCAATGATCATGACAAGCTGCATATTAATAAGGACTAGAGAACCAGATTAATAGTTATTTCATTTATGAAGATGGGATGTGGAATCTATTTCAATTATCTCAATGATCAGCCACACTATTGAGTGTGTGAGTAGATGGGACGCTTACTTAGAATGAAAGCATTTCCATTCAGTCGAGTGCTGTATAAATAAACTTGCCTTGAAGCTAACTACATTCCCCTCAGTTGCAATTGAGGGAAACCAGATGTACGTATGCCCATGTGTGTCAGAATTTCTGAATTACAGTGATCTGGCGCGGGGAACTAAAGATGCAATCACTGGTATGAGTCCCAGGTGTCTACCTGCCCAGGGTGTCTACCTGCCCAGGGTGTTTACCTGCCCAGAGTGTCTACCTGCCTGTACTTCACCCAAGACGCAGGTGTGAACAAGGCCGTTTTTTTTTTGGTTCATGATTTTTAAAGTGGTTCGGTCATACAAGTACATTTATCTTCCACTTGCGCCACAAAAATAAAGTGTCCCAGGCAAGCGTTAATGTTATGATATTCTGATATGATATGAAATAAAACCATTAACTGTGGCAAAATTCATGACTTTCTATCGCTGTTCATTCTTGAGATGTTTTCATTATCTTACCTTGCTCCTTGGAGCAACACACAGGTCCAGAACCTTGTGGGACGCAGGAGGAGCGTGGAGTCACCCCACAGCATCTGGACCCTCCAAGCACCACAGAGTTCATCCCAATGCAGGACAGGTTTGTGGGGGAGCGTGTTTGAGCCCAGAGGCAAGTCTGCTGCCTAGTTCTGCCTTGGGGTCAGACATGTGATTGCAGTGCAAGGCTTCACTGGCAACAGAAACAGCAGGACACAGCCTCCTGAAGAACAAGATAATAAAGAGGGACTTTATTAAACAGAGACACGAAATTTGGAATTGCACATTACTAGGATTTATATTGTAGACACCATCTATTTTATATACATTTTGACCCAAACATTTGATAGTTTTGAATGGTACTGCACCTGTTTGGTGAAGGATCAGAGGAAGGAAGCAACTTCTCCGCAGGTCCCTCTGCCTTCTTGGAGGGAACCTCAACAATAGCTGGCAGGGGGGATCCACGGAGGACACCAGGAGGGGGCAGACACGGTGCCAGTCTCACCTCAGACTGGACAGTGGTCTGGGGAGCTGTGATGAGGAAATGGTTGGACTGTCTTGGAATTTCGGCTAGGTCAACAGTGGTACGAATCTTTATTTTTCACATGACATGAACACCATAAATCCCCCCTAATTTATTATGTCGATGTTTTAAATAAATTGAACTTACCATGTTGTCTTGTCGACATCAACAGCAATAATGAGGTGAGTGTGAAATCTGCACGTCTTCTGTTCCCAGAAGGCCTACATCACAATACTAAGGGTCCATATGGACCTCGCGATGAATCTAAGGTCACATGTCAATGCCACGTGTGAGTCTAAGGTCATAAGGTCACATATCAACATCACATGTGAGTCTATGGTCATAAGGTCACATGTCAACATCACGTGTGAGTCTAAGGTCATAAGGTCACATGTCAACATCATGTGTGAGTCTGAGGTCATAAGGTCACATGTCAACATCACGTGTGAGTCTAAGGTCATAAGGTCACATATCAACGTCACGTGTGCGTCTAAGGTCATAAGGTCACATGTCAACATCACATGTGAATCTAAGGTCATAAGGTCATGTCAACATCATGTGTGAGTCTAAGGTCATAAGGTCAAATGTCAACATCACGTGTGAGTCTAAGGTCACATCTCATCCAATAGGCAAGCGAGTTAACACTTTAATTGCTATCAATAGGCCTAGCTGTTTCACTTTTTGAATAGTCTATTTTAAACGAGCAATTTAAGAAATTCAATGGCACTCTAACGGATCATATAGCCTAATGAAGACGATTTAAAAGTGATGCACTGACTTTTCCATCTTAACAGTTTTAATTCATAGCAGCCTGTAAAGATGTTCTTCAAAGCCTTCTTTGCAAAGATGTCTGACCCTCAGAACCATCTAGTCGGTAAACTGCAATGGATGTAAGGGGCGAGGTGGGTCGATCATTAGCAATACAACTCCATCAAACTGCAATACAACTCCATCAAACCGTATACAGACGTAAGGTATTTGTTGTTACATTAAAAATCTATAGGGGGCAGTAGAGGCCTACTAGTTTTCTTCAAAATGTTTTCACCAGACATGGGTTGGTGTCTGGTGAAAGGTCAGTTATTATTCACATTTGTATGGTAGCTTTTTTGAATGTTTCCTTCTCTCCTCTCCTGCTGTAGGCTCTGTGGTAACGCCAACATGGCTCCCCAACAGTCAACACCAACAGCAGTTCAGTCTGGGTGACCTCCTACTCAGACAGCAGCATAGCAGGCCGGGCTTCACTGCACTGCACTTTTGTGTGGAATTTTAATATGTATTTTTATATGAAATATATACACAAGTTGTGCCTGGTCATTTTGCTATGTAAAGGAGCATCTGGAGTGAAGTTGAAAGCTGTGTGTTGCTGTCCAAGTCACAGGTGACAATGTTCTCTCCATCCAGGTTTTAGCAGTAACTTAAACAGTAGTCACACACTGTATTGAACCGAACATCCCAGTATGATGACCAACGCCCTATAGCTAAAAAACTGTTGAGCACAGTGATGTATTTCAGTCATTATTTTAATAACGAAAGCAAAATGGTGACAATACATCGCAAGGAAATATTGGGTATTACTGAGAATTGTATCAGCGACAGGAAGCGGTGTTTGTACTTCACACATGGCCTGCAAATGAAATTAAGGTGGTCTGTAAGGCAGCAGGGTTATCTGTTCGTCAAACGAGGGAGTGCTACACACGGAAGCAACAAGGCGGATGGCATGGTGAGACAGACACAGGCAGCAGTGCCTGGCCCAGGTGCTGCTTGATGGTTACGAGCATCGCGAGCAGGAGGCCGATACTTGTTCCTGCCCCAACTGATGGTGCCACACAGGTCTATGTTACCAACTCATTACCCCCACCAAAAAATGTTTTACACAGACTGTAAAACATTTTTACATTTACATTTAGTCATTTAGCAGACACTGTTAAGCCTAACTACAAACAATTCCAAATGCTGAACGACCAAATCACTAAAAACTGCACAGGGTGCAGAGTAGCTTCAAGAATCAGGAAGCAAGGTTAGTATTGTGCATAATAGGCCTTTATGCAGAGGTATAATAGAAGGAGTGAACACATGACATTAATTATGGGCACTTGCATGCCTACAGACCCATAATTAACTTGGGTGTTGTGGTCTGTTGCACCCCTGTGATAAAGGCCTTTAGTTCAGAATGACAACCACAACTAAAAACAGTAACACACCACAGCGCAGTCAACGCAGCCTAAAGATTAAGATCACACCAGGCAAACACCTGATACTTGCAGACGCTTTCAGCATAGCATCACCACAACCCACAGGTCTAAGCAGCATCGAGCAGGAAGTCCATGTATAAAGCGGTCGACAGTACAACGCTGTGAGGCGTGCCAACTACACAGATAACAGCAAAAAGAACCATGTTTAGCCCACAGCGGCTCTCCAGTAGAGCCCTGGAGTAAAGGGACAGACTGGTTTCAGTTGGGTGGTAAAGTCATTGTTGACTACCAGGCCAATTACCAGGTGATCTTCACCAGACATTGTTTTTTAGTGACTGTCGTCAATGATCAGCAGTCCACAGTTCAGCCGCCAGGAGTAGGCCAAAGGGGACTTTGCAGAGACTTATGGTTGTGGACAACATCAAGCCCGCTGTTTACACAATGACCGAAAAAAGGAGTAGGCCTACAGGGAAAGCTTATGGACCTATTGCTTATGGGCCTATTGCTATTAAGGCCTGTCTTGAAAATGTCAGGACAAAAATATTTACAGTGCATTCAACTGAAAGTACAGTATTTTGCACTACAATATAGAGAAATGGTAGTGTATAGTGGCACGAAATGTTATTTTGGAGAAAAAGATAGATATTACCATTAGGTACCACTAGTATATGCTAATGTATAGGATGTGACTTAATTAACGCACGCCCACTTGATATGTGTACTACTCTAACAGTTTCACTACCACAATAACATTAATTCAATTGATATATTATAATTACTAAACTTTTATTTCTGATTCCTAAAGCTACTCTGCATTTTGTGCAGCGCCATCGCTTGAGTTTTAACTGTGTTTCATGTTGAGTCACAAAAGCCACAAAACTTAAACACTGTCAAACTATCAGTTCTTGGATTCTTCCGACGAGAGCCCTTCATTCGCATCCTTCCTTGTATCTCGTCTCCTACGGCTTCTCTTCAAGCCAGTTACCTTGATGGGCAATAGAGTGGTGCGGGAATGAGTCCTAAAACCCGGAAATCCGTTAGCATTTTGGCACTTCCGGTTCTCTCGTCTCGAAGTCAATGGGTTTTTAGCTTAAGAGATTGCCACGTTTTGGTATACGACATTAAATACGTCAGTAAATACCCCACTCGTGAATTTTTAAGTGAGCGTCACCCTGGGCTCCTTCGACAAAAAGCCAATGGGTTTTTTCCGTTGGATTTGGGGTTATTGCAGAAAATAAGCTTTGTGGCAAACAAAAGTTTATGATACTAACACGTTTTGTTAAGCAAGATAATCTTCACCAATGAACACTGCTTTTATGATTTTTGAAGTGTAAATGCAATCGCCAGAAGTTTTTTAAGACACGTAAAAGCTTCAAAATTCACGAGTGGGGTATTTACTGATGTATTTTATGTCGTAGACCAAAACGTGGCCATCCCTTAAGCTTGTGTTAAGCACAGATCTTATTTCAGGCATCGAACCAAAAACCCATTCAAAAAAACCATTGACTTCGAGACGAGGGAACCGGAAGTGCCAAAATGCTAACGGATTTACGGTTTTATAACTCATTCCTGCACCACTCTAACCCTGGATTTCCACCGGGGACGTCAGCGTCACGTGAGCATCGCGTTACGGCTGCGTCGCGGTCGCCGCTGCTGATCGCTGCCATAGATCTATAGTCAATGAGAGCATTTCCACCGGGCGCGCTGCGGAACGTCTCAGCAGCGTCCCAGGAGCGGCGCGCCGCAGCCGCGACGCTATAGCGTTCTATTTTTGACGCGAGCCGCTGCTGAAACGCGTCAATTTAAAATAGAGCAGACCGACCGGGCAGGAAGTGAAATAGTAAAAGCCATAGAGCATCCGGTCAATTTTCAAAATAAAAACACCCTCCCGATCGAACACGGCCACAAATCGTTGTCGTTTATAACTGACTTTGTCTATAGGCTACAGCACAACACATTAGGACATAACAACACTAAACAACACTAAACACAATTAAACCAGACAAAAAAGTAAACATTTACTATATAGCCTACCAACTCATGGTAGAAGCACACAAATCTAGGAAAAACGACCAAATCAACAGCAAATCAACTTCTGACAGACAAAGCAACTGCAAGTCAACTTCGGAAAGGCAAAGTAACCTTTTATTTGTTTGTTCTATTTTGACATCCACAAATTATCGCGTGGTCTCCTGATTCTCGCGTGGTCTTGTAGTTCTCGCGTGATCCTGCGAATCCAGCCGCTACGCTGCCGTAACGCGTCCGGTGGAAATTGACGCAGGGCAGAGGACGCAGCCGTAACGCGACGCTGACGTCCCCGGTGGAAATCCGGGGTAATGGCCCCAGCTGGGTGATTGCCTTATTGACCCCAGCTAGCAAGGGTTTGGCTCCCTCTGCTGGCGGCTTCATGGTCTCACTTCAGGTCACCTTAAACCTCAAGTTTTATAATCTAACATTATGTCACTTTTTCAGCTGACTTTTGGTGCAATTTTCCCTATTGATGCCATTTGCTTGACACTGATCATTGCTGATGAGCTGCTATATTATTTTGTGTATGTTTTTTTGTATATATTTTGTAAATAATGCCCAAAACGATGTCAGAAGAGTCACGGTTATCATGTCCTATTCAAGTAAGTTCATTATGCCATTCATTAATATTTCTCTGTTAAGATTGAATTTGGGGTAGTATTTTTACAGTGCTTCTCTAAGCTATTCTTACATTAAATGTACACATTGTACATAGTTCATTGACAATGTTTGTTTTAATTCAGCATTCAATCATTTTTCATCAATAAAGCATTAGAGAGCATGGCTGATATGTTGGGCTTTCATTTTTTGGTGTTTTTAAAGTGTTCCTACAGTGAGAATTAAAACGCTGTATAAACTGTTGGTCTCTTTAGAACCATATACTATTCTGTGGCAGCTGTTTCAATTTTTTTAGAGAATATGTCCTCTATATCCTTCCCGATGTGTGTGTGTGTGTGTGTGTGTGTGCGCTGCCTTTGTTCCATGTTCAAGGTTGAACATGAGCATGCAGCTGTTAGACTATATTTCAGAGCATGTTTTATGTTTGTATCAAGGTAAACCAGTTTGTGTGCCATGTTTTTCATGTACATCAGTGATGGAACTGCAAACGTCAGAGAATGCAGTCTCCTTTGCCAACATGTACTATTGTAAATGCTGCTAGTGCGGGACGTTGAGTACATTTCCACAGGATACTAGAACAAATTCCAAGGTATATGATGGTAATTGGCACATTTGCTTTATTTTGAAAACAGACATTGAAACCATTTTTGTTTTTTTCTCACAAGTTTAAACTCCTGGTTAAGGTTGAAACTGGACATTGCACTCACTGAAACATAGGAAAAGTATTTTTTGTTTGCTCGTTTGCTTGATTTTCTTTTACTTTTTTTCTTAACATCAGTGCAAGTAGTATTTTTCCAATTCATATCAAACTGTCATAACAACACCAAAGACATCAAAAAGAAGCCGCAACACTTTTTTAAGGTTTTGTGACTGCGGAAAAAGTTCCCCATCAGAGGGAGAGTTCCCATCATGCATTTGGTTCGATGGTTCATGCTACTGTACTCTTATGTCCATTTGGCTGGACACTGGTTGTAACATACGGGCGTCAGCAACTTCAATACAATGGCTGACTTCCATGGTTAATTACATATTCATGTCACTTACATGGCCACATGTCCTTTACTGTTAATATGAGAGTGTTTCATGAAAACAGGGTGTAAACGGAGCTTGAGTGATTCAAGCAGAAGTGAGAGAATAAAACGACTTGTCTTTATACTGACAACCTTTTTTTTCGATTTTGTAATCCGGGACAGAGGAAGCCCAATGGAAAGTCACACATGTATTATTACATTCTGTTTAGCATCCGTTGTTTTGACAGTACATTATATTTGATTTGTTTTCTGTGCACCTACATGGCGTTGAAAACTAGAATTGCATTTCAAAACCAGCATAAGTTTTGTTTGTTTTTTTGTTTTTTTTGTTGTGCATGTGTTTTACAGAAGTGTGTTGAAGGTTTGTGTTGCAAATGTGTTTCAGGAAAGTGCATTGCAATGCAAATAAGGTACAGTACATTTGCAATGCATTGTAAAATGTGTGCATTTCCAGTTGGGCCAATTCATTCAACCACTATTTCACTCACAACACATAGTGAAGACTTCCCAAATCATATAATTACCATCTTTAGGCATCGCCGTTGATGTAACAATCAATAACGTCACCATCATCACCATCATCATCATCATCATCATCATCATCATCATCATCATCATCATCATCATCCTCATCCTCATCATCACTACTATTTCTCTCATCGTATTAGCTTGAGCCAAAAAACGTCACGCTGGAAACTCCCCCAACATGAGAAAATCATTGCCACACAAAAAATGACAAACAAATAGAAACGCACTGGCCCTCACATTGGGAAGGCAAACAGAGCAACCTTTTTAGATTTTTTGTTTTTGTGTTAATCATCATATTCTTATTTCTTCTTCTCCTCCTCCTTCTACGTCTAAACTTTCTCTTAGTCAGCCTTGGGCTCATCGGCCTCGGCTGCGTCCGCTGGGGCGGCCTCCTCTACTTTAGACTGCTCTGCAGCATCTGTACACAGGGGAGGAGGGGAGGAGGGGGAGGAAAGGAAGAGAGGGAGGAAGGTTATAGCAAGAGAAGAGTCGCAAAGCAAAGTAAATGTTCCTGTGGAGAAGCTTTCACCCTTACATATAATATAACAATATATCCTAATTAAATACAACATAATGTAATATAATAAAATATAATATAATATAATATAGTATAATATACACTTGAAGTAAGTAGCATAGTTTAACATTAAGTCTAGGGGCTTAAGCCAGTAGACCTCACAGTCATCACGGCCAGCCATTGTTCGGGTTGCTGGACGGTGATGTCATGCCAGGATGATCTCATCCCCCTGTTTTTATAGAAGGAGGAGACATGAAAGAATGACATCATTTACCCTCCAGTGGGAGATGGGCTTGTGTGTGTGTGTGTGTGGGTGGGTGTATGTGTGTGCGTGTGTGTGTGTGTGTGTGTGTGTGTGTGAAAGGGAGAGGGAGACGGACTGACTCGAGACAGAATGAGTCACGTGGCACTTAGCATATGTCAGATTCCAGCTAAATGGTTCCTCGCTAACCTCTATCACATCCAATTACCTGTGAGGTGAAGTGTAATGTTTTGATTGGACAACAGAACTGTCAGTCCAGTCCACTTCAGTTACTGACATTTACTGTATATATTATATTATATTATATTAAATTATATTATATCAACAACAATTTAATGCCATATTTTACATACATAAAAATAATTAATAATAATGATTATACTATATATTATATAAATATTTTCCATACTAAATCATTCAGCATAAGAGGATAATAATTAATTAACTATAAGAGTCTTTTCTTTGTTCTCCTTATTGCATTACCTTCAGCCCTAAACAACCTCCGCCTCATACAGAGAGGGCTTGTTACATTACAGGACTAAATAATGTTTAGTGGTGGAGTGTGTTTGGCGTAGACTGTGACCACCACAGGTCATTAATCATTCATTCAAAGCAGAACACCTGTTTTCCCTGTTCTAGCCATCCCATCGAGGTGGTAACTATGACAACTGGGAGAGGGTGCTGTCTTGATGACCTAGTTTTCTGGTAGTTCTCCAGCATGTGTGTGTGTATGTGTACGCATGCGAGTCTGTGTGTGTGTGTGTGTGTGTGTGTTCATTATTTGCGCATGTGTGTGTGTGTGTGTGTCTCTGCCTTAGTGCCTCAGACTGAGCATGCTCCGTTGCCCACCTGTCTGACCCAGTCTGAGAGTCCTTGGTGCAGAAATATAACATGAGTTCATGCCGAGTGTGTGTTCCCAGTGTGTCTTGTATCAATCTAGTACAACCAGTAACCAGTACAATGTCATGGGCCTATAGGTTTACACTGTGCCTATGAATCTGATTTGTTACTGTCCATTTCATGTACTGGAGAGCACAGACACCTAACACCTTGGCTTGATGTTACGCAACAAGCATTACAAATCAATATCTACCATTTATTTGGTTTTTGTATTTATAACAAAAAGGTCAAATCCTGCATAGGATTATTATTTTATTATTACATTTGCATATTTACCTGTGACCGCTTTTAATACCATTTCATACCACTATCTCATCACTCGACTGCATAAGACTGTATATCCTTCCTGATCATTTAGTCCTAGACATGACATCTCTGGCCTGCAGTTTGAAGCTTGGGAAGCGTCCCATCTTCCATCTTGTGTTAGGACATAAAGGCTGTCCATCTTAATCCCACCAACTGTCTCTGTGTTAGCGGGTGAGTGATGGAGCAGTGCCAGTATAAAACAGTTTGGCCGTCGCTGTTATTTATGTCGTTTATTGGCCCTTATTCCCTACAGTGACCGTCAAGCCCGCGTGGGTAAAGGCTAACCTAGTCTTCTTTATTGGTTATTTACAGTACGTAATTGCCCCAGGAGTGCCTTGATTTTTACGCACCTCCATGTCCTGAAGTGTGTTCATTCACAAGGATGTGTGTATGTGTGTGTCTGTGTGTTTGTGTATGTGTGTGTGTGTGTGTGTGTGTGTGTGTGTGTGTGTGTGTGTGTGTGTGTGTACACATTGTCATTCCCTCCCCCAGCTCAGGAGGGAATAGATGTTTACATGTGTAATTTGTATGTATATTAGTTGCTATAAATGCAGTGGTTTATCTTGTTATAGCCATGTTGTCTGGCCATGTTTTTACTATTGAACATGTGTGTGTACTTTCCCCAAAGGAAACTACACACACATACACAAAATCATTTTTCTACATACATAAATATATGTAGAAATATTGAAGTGTATCAAGGATATGCTCCAGGATCTAACTTCAGGCTCCACTCCACACACACAATCACAACCATTCATACACTCTTACCCCATTAATATTTGTGCACTGTTCTACATTTAGTTTACCTTGTTTATCGGTTGTTTGGTTTGGCTCCTCCTTCTCAGCTGTCGGGCTGACAGCAGCAGGCACGTCGGCTTGTCTGGCCTCCTCAACCTCCTTCTCCTTCTTCTCCTCCTCCTTCTTCTCCTCAGCGGGGGCTGCCGTGGGGGTCTTGGCTGGCGCCGGGGCCTCCTCTGCCTTCTCCTCCGCCTTGGGCTCCTCTTTCTGGGTTTCGGAGGGCACACTAGCGGCCGTGGGGGAGGTGGCCGCGCCTACAGGGGAGGCAGCGGCGGCGGCCGGGGAGTTAGCCGGCTTCTCGGCCGCGGGGCTCTTGGCTTGGCTTGTCTCCTCTTCTTTCTTTACCTCTTCCCCTCCGGACTTCTTTTCCTCCTCTTTTGCGGGCGCCTCCTCTCCGTCGGCGTTCTTCTCCTCCGCTTTCTTCTCCTCTTCCTCCTCAGGCAAGGCCGGAGTGTCGCCCTCCTTCTCCTCCTCCTCCTCTCCATCTTTCATCTTTTTCCGAGTTATGTGTCCTCGGAAGCTAGCCTGTATTTTGGTGGCGGCCTTGTGGGCCTTGTCCTCGGGTTTGTTGGCGGTGCCGTCCTGCTCGATCTTCTGGTCCGCATCCTCGTTCTTCTCCACCTGGAGAGGGAGAGAGAGAGAGAGAGAGAGAGAGAGAGACAGAGAGAGACGAGATGATCGGACATCAGATTAGAACTATGAAGTATGAGACGGGTCCCCAGGGCTCTACCACTACCATCACATGCAGTCCTCAGTAATAGTTCTGATCCCACAATCAGAGGAATGATGTGGGTAAACTATGGCATGGGCAGAAACGGACAGAAGGCAGAAAGGAAAAGTTCATCTCTGAGAAGGACAGGGATTTTTTTTATTGTCGTTAGGATCACTGGAGGATTTATTGGAGGAGAAGAGGAGGCAAGAAGGGCAGTTTTTTATGAATGGGTTATAGGATTTAGCAAAGTGATTGTATAGGATTGGAGCAGGAAGAGAGCTTGGAATATGAAAGCACACGGATGGATATCGAATGTATATTGCAAGGTGGGGTCCAACATATTACCTTTGGTTACTGGGTCCATAGCTGTCCATCAAATAGTGGGCCGTGCTATGAGTCATATAAATCTAATAAAAAGAATCAAAAATCAAATGAATAAATGAATGATGAGCACCGAAAAGGAACAAACAATATGAGTCAGTACATTCAAAATAAATAAGCAAAATAAATTAGCACTCTGCTCGTACCAACAGATTCAAAGCATTTTAAACTGTAAAAAACTAAAAACTAAAAAAATACCTTGAATGGATGCAAACAATAAATAGTATGAAGCCAAACATAAATTAAAGTCAACAACGTGAGTGCGGGCGAGAAATGCAACTGGCCGATCTAATTGGGCGCGGTGGAGCGCCGCTCTCCTGTCAGGTGTCATACCGAGAGGTGGGGGTGATGTGTAGCCGTTGATTGTTCACACAATTTCACAACGCACAACACCCACATCTCTTATCATCAGCAACTCTCTGGGCGCCGGCTGCGTTCGCGTGTTGTAAAAACCAGGGAGTGAACAGATGAACATTGTCTCGTTGATCGCTTTACCGGGATCTAAATAAAATAAAAAAAACGCCTTGATCTTTTTCAGGGATTGAAAAATGCATCGCGTTGATCCGTAGCTGTGAAACGAATGAATCTGGTGCGGCGAGAAGATTTGTTTCTTGTGTCATTTTCATTCAACAACACAAAACCCACCAAGATCTATTCCTGTGAAATAATGAGCCACACTCTCTCTCCCCCTAGACACCGGCACACAGATCCATGTCTGGCTGCCGTGGAACCAGCCCATAGCGAGAGAAGCTCCTCTGCATTCACCGCCATACCCCTCCCCACCATCAAAGGTTACCTTGACAACCAGAGTGCTAACTCATCACAGCGCTGTCTTGCGCCGGTTCGGCGCTACGGGGACAGACTATATGTCACCCCGATTGGCAGTGCACCTGACCCCTCGGGGGGGAAACAACAAATAGGAGGTCGTAAATCAGACGGAGCAATCAGTGTGCTAAGGCAGGCCCGGTGCGTATGAATGTGTGTCAAGGGGAGGGTGGTGGAGGAGAATGTAGGAGGAGGGGGGGGGGGGGGGGGATGGGTGTATCCAGGTTTTTTTTTTAGTGCTGGGTGCGCCGCCGAGGGTTTGAATCATACTTGCAGTCAATAAACGGTGGATAAAACGTGACTTTGTTAGTAAAAGGCTGTATCAATCAACATGAAATGTATTCCCCGCAATCTCGCCTTCTGTCTTTCTGTCCTACTATCACCATATTATACCGGTGTGTAAGATATGAGGGCTGGACCGGTGGAGCGCTCGGTGTGTGTGTGTGTGTATGAGAAAGACAGCGATGGTGTGACATGATTGAAGACGCCCGAGGTGCTAAACTAACACGTCGTCTTCAGGGTCAGTGTGTCAGTCCAATATTAGAGCAGGCGAGGCCAAGGTGTGGCATTGTGGGTATTTTTTTCAGCACCTCGACCTTTGTTCCCCCCGTTCTGCCCTCGGGGTTGGGAAACAAGATCTCACCGCTGACCTGTCCTCCATCCACTCTGTCCATAATTATAATAGCACCGCCGCGATGACCTC
>JAOPHQ010000308.1:177500-216749 GCA_030340625.1 Merluccius polli | reverse complement strand
TTTTGTTTAACATTTTGCAGGCGAATCTGCGACCGGACGGCAACATTATAAAGCAGCTGTACAGGGGGGCTAGATCGGCCAGGACTGACTGTGCCCTCTTAAGGGTCTGTGTCTCGTAAAGGGAGTGTAGGCCAGTTAGAGGGATGTGAGCGATTTTGCTGCACACCTTAACTATATGCTGCAACCGGTTTTTGTTTTAAGGAGAGGGACCCAAACCAGCTCACAAAAGCAAAGGAAAGAATAGTTTCAATAAAACAACAATAAAACATCCTCATAAAAGTCTTGTCGACATTAAAATTACAAAGCTTGCGATAAAAGAACATGCGTTGTTGTGATTTTTTACAGATGTGATCAACATGTTGCTCAAAGGTGAGTTTGTCATCAATAGTGATCCCGAGGTATTTGTACTGTTTTACCACTTCGATTGCTTGGTCACAGATAAAGGTAGGAGAAAGGGAGGGGGGATTCCTCCTAAAATCAATGATCATTTCTTTGGTTTTTGTCACATTAATGTTGATAAAAGATGACTTGCACCACTCTGTAAAAACATTTAGTACTAGGGCCCTGCTCGGGGTCATTTTGCGTCAGTCGTGACACTATTACAGAATCGTCGGCGAACCTTTTATGATGTGACGCCCGGCATGCTGACTTTGGCATGCATTTGTGTATAAAATAAATAAAATCGCGGAGAGGACGCAGCCTGGGGGGAGCCCGTGGATGAAAAAAGGGCATTAGATAAGATGCCAGTTCACTCTCACACGTTGCGACTTGTTAGTTAAAAAGTTAATTAACAACAAATAAGAGTAGGCTTGATGTATAACAAACACTCTTTAAAGTCCCCTGCCTAAAATATGAGGTCTGGATGCAGTTAAAAGCTGATGAAAAGTCAATAAAAAGCAGCCGCACAGGCTCTTTGCACCCCTCAAGATGAGAGTGAATGAAGTTTAAAAGAGTGCATGCTGCATCTTCCATCCCCGTTGTGGTCAGTAAGCAAACTGTAAAGGGTCCAGATCGATCCTGGACGAAATCAGGGAGGTTGTCCTTCACACATCTTCTCCAGGGTTCTTCATGGTGAGGGACGTGAGAAGCCACAGGCCTAAAATCATTAAGACACCCTGGATTTATGATTTTTGGTACGGGAAACAATGATTGCATCTTTCCAGAGACCGAGGGACGATGTGAGAATGTAAGGACATTTTAAAAACTAAAGCAACAAAAGTCTGCCAGCTGTTCAGCGCAGTTCTTTAGTATACGGCCTCCGATGCCGTCGGGTCCGGGACTTTTCCTCCTCCCTTTGTCACCCCTGAAGAGTGGTCAGAACGTTGTTCCTGTCGACTGGACGTTACTCTGCACGGGGGCAACGTTATTAAGAACTGGACAGCTCCTCACTAAAATCATGAATATTAAAACCGATTATAAAAGTGCTTCAGTTAATTTGATAAGCTCAAGGTCTGACATGCTGTTGAATGAAGATCGGACGTTTCATAGTCTGCGTCCCCATCATGGCTTGCCACCCCCCTCCCACTGCGGGACGTGAACTTGCCTATGCTCAGCATGTTCTCAACTTTCTCTTTATATTTAAGTTTAGCAAGCTTTAGTTCCTTTCTAGCCTTGTTTCTGGAGTACTCTGTATTGAGACATGTCCCCTTGGTTGACAGCTTAAATTTGGTTGGTTAATGATGTTTTTGGACTGATTTGGACACCCCATGGTTTGTTATTTGGAAATATGGAAATGGATTTACGGGGAATGACTAAGTCCTCACAGAAAGTAAAGTCATGCCTGAAACAGTCTAGTGAGCTCATCAATGTCCTTGCATACGTCCTTAAATAAATCCCAATCGGTGCAACTGTAACATTCCTGTAGACACTGGATTGAGTCCTCTGACCAAACCGGAACTAACTTCGTTCCCGGCTTGTGTCTCTTCAGTGCTGATTTACTAGGACCGAACCAAATAAACCGAGTTGTGGTCGGAGTACCGAGTGGAGCTCTCTAAAGATTTATAAGCGCCTTTGACGGATCCGTAACAGAGATCCAGACTTCTGTTCCGTCGTGTTGCACAGGTGACATATGGTAAAAAGTTACACAGTGACTTCCCTGGTTTACAGTTATTAAAATCGCCCATAACAAAGTTTGGTGCTTCAGGTGAAATCCCCTGAAGCCGCTGCACACACTTTCACCATAGCCCGGGTCGCTAAGTCGGCGTTAGCCTTGGGTAGGATATAAAAAAGTTGAGAAATATCTGTGGGAATTCCACTGGGCAGATAAAAAGTGCGTAAAGACTACGGACAAAAAGCTCAATATCAGGAGGTACACAGTTTTTCCTGATGATCACCGTATTGCACCATTGTTTGTTTATATAAGACATAAAACTCCACCCGAGTGATTTGCCTGTCACTGTGGAGTCTCTGTCAAGACGGACAGGTTCACCGAAGCGTCTAATTCCAGATCGGAGAGTGGAATCCTGTTCTTTGAGCCAGTCTCTGTCAAGGCGAGGAGACAAGCGTTTTTCTACTCCGGGAGGAACTTTACTTTTGCCTGAAGCTCGTCCACTTTGTTCGAAGGGACTGGACATTCGGCGAGGAAGATATGATGGAAGAGGTATTCGTCGATGGCCTTGTCGTTTCAGTCTTTTGCCGTCGCCGCCGCGTCTCCCCCTTTTCCTCACTCCTGTCCTGGATGCCAACCTCTGGTTCTCAGCGGGGGGGGGGGGCCTGCCGACCGGATGATCTCTGGTGGAAGAGCCGCCGGGGGGGCCACGATGCCCGCATCGGAGTTACGCAGAGAAACGGAGAAACTCCGGAGTGTGTGGGTAGACTGCTGGTGTTCACAGAGTACGCCCACAAGTATGCATAACAGCGTAAAAGTATAAAAAGACTCGTCAAACTGAGGTGAGTCATTGTTATGATCGTCACACGCAGATCAAGTTAAAATCCAAGTAGTTAGGGGCAATAAAACACAACGTAAAAGACAATACTCTCACTCTGCACTCTCTTACCCATGATGCTGCCCTGTCGCCATTACAGGCAACTGTCAACTTTTCTTGATGTTTGGAAAGTAGGTGTGACTGATTCATGTCATGTACTTCCTGATAGTGTTCAATGATTGTTTGATTCGTAGAGGACCGGAGAGTAGCAATTTTGCACGTAGTTTCAGATAAAACAAGGCTACATTTCGGAGAAATTTGCCCTTTGTCTGCCTCTTTTATGGGTAGACCTCCATTTTCTCTCATAACTAGACTGACTGGGATACTCCAGTTCGCATATCACAACCCACTCATCATTAACCCTTACTGGTGTTGCTTGGATTTGCAATTGAGTCAACTAGACTACCTTCCTGAGCAATCTTTATGCTTTCTTGACACATGGGATGTGAATGTTAGACTTAACTGTAAAATATTTTGTCACAATGTCCTGAAAGGGCATGTAACTGTCACTTTTTCAGTTGCAAATTTCAGATGTAAGAGAAGACCCCGGATATCCTCAACCCACGTAAGTGCTACATAAGTCAATATGACATGTTAAATTCCTGTACTCATCCAGTTTACTTTTTACTCTATGGCAAGTGTGAGCCATGAAGGCTGTGAACTTAGAGAAGCTCTCGTGCATTCAGGGAAGCCACACTTAAAAGATGCATTAGGCATACAACTGTGAGTTCGCTATGTGCCTGACATGCAAATGTATGGCTGCAGGTCTTAGCACATACTCGTTGCAAGTCATCATCTTGCTACTTTAATATCACCTAGTCAACACTCCTTTAAGCTACTCTCTCACAGGATAATGCCAATTATTACCATCAAAACTGACTAACTAACCATTTCAGCAGCTAAAGGGGAGTACTGCTAGCTTTTAACCGCCAAAAAACCAGTCAATATGATGTAAACTCAACACAAAATGACATAACAGCGTAACGCTAACTTTAATAAGACCGCCATTACCTTGTTGGAGCAGGATGAAGTGCGGTGTTTGTAGGCGGGGGTGCAGCAGGTGGTGCTCCGTCCGCTCCGTGCTCCGTCGCGGTGAAATTCGTCTCCTTAAATTCTTCTCTTCTTATTATTCTTCCTTTTCACTTCAATAAGATCACTGATTAATAATATTTTGCGCCTTTTTTTAAAGTATTTACGTTGACTGTGTGCGATGAGTTGACTTGATGCAGCAGGATTTTGCTCAGATGAGTTATGGACTCAAGCAACAGAGTCACTAGAAAAATACTGTATTGTACCATAACATTGAACAGTAACTTGCTGTTAATATATTGTTCCTCAAAGGCATCAACATTTACAGTATTCCACCGTATTTAAGAGGAATGGTACTTTACTGTACAAAATTCCACGTATTTCTACAGCAATTTTTTACAGTGTACCCAGGTACCTGCCTAGGTGTATACCTGCCTAGGTGTTTACCTACCTAGGTGTCTACCTGCCCA
Organism: Merluccius polli; assembly: GCA_030340625.1. NCBI lineage: Eukaryota > Metazoa > Chordata > Actinopteri > Gadiformes > Merlucciidae > Merluccius > Merluccius polli. The sequence goes on along the minus strand of JAOPHQ010000308.1, from coordinate 212,326 downwards.
CGGTGTCTACTACCTAGGTGTCTACCTGCCCAGGTGTTTACCCTGCCCAGGTGTCTACATACCTAGGTGTATACTCGCCCATGTGTATTGGTCGAGTATTTCTGCAGCGATGAGTTAAATCAGGGCTTGTTGCAAATCACGGATGTATCTCGGTTTTGCGATGCTCATGCCTTGTATATTTTTATGTTTTACTTTTTGCTCGACTAATGAAAACGTATGTTGACTAAGCCTCCGTCGATCGACTAAGCCGATATTAGGGGGCAGCCCTAGTTAACTTACAGCACTTTATATGGACCTGATGTTTTATTTTTATTTTCTAATTATTTGGAGATTGACAAAAGGTCCGAAACTAAAGGTTGCAGGCAGCACTTAGTCTCAAAATTCAGCGGAATGTAAATGGCTAGGGCTGTTCAATCTGTTAAACAAATGACTTTATGAAGCCACGTTTTTTGTTATTTATCAATCCTTTTGATCTGCCACAATAATGTAATGAATTTAAATGGAAATACCCTCCAAGTTGAGGGCTTTTCTCAGCAATTTTTTTTTTTGCTGACTTTAATATTATTTTTTTAATTTTAATTATCTTTCTGTTCAAATCTGTTCAGTGTTCCAAATAATTGTTATTAAATGTTACATTAAGTTAATTGTTATATGAGTAATGTTAAATAAAATGTTTTTTAAATTAAAAAAAAATTGTGGGATGTATCGAACTGTGGGTCCAAAAATCGTGATACAAACCGAACGTTAGTTTGTGTATCGTTACAGCCCTACTAAAGAGCATTGGCAGTCTAGCCTGTATTATGACACAAGCACACATTCCATTCAATTCCAAATCTAGTTTTAGATTTTTGTTCATAAATATAATATTCCAAGTATGGGCTATTAGTCAAACGAATGTAATCGTAAAGTTATACTTCACGAATCTTTTACATTTAATTCGTTTCTAGTGACTCCTAGTAACTTCCCCACTTAGCCGACAATCCAACGTCCCGTCTGTTCCCCTAGGCTCCAACCCGTGTGAGCACACAGGGAAGTGCCTGAACACCAAGGGCTCCTTCCAGTGTGAGTGCCAGCGTGGCTATGCGGGTGCACGCTGCCAGCTCGACATCAACGAGTGCATGTCCAACCCCTGCTTGAACGAGGCCACTTGCCTGGACCTGATGGGGGACCTCCATTGCATTTGCATGGCAGGTAGGCCAGTGCTTCCGATCCCTTGGACAACATTATAGTACTAAATGAGTGTTATTCATTTGAGTCACTTTTAGGTTCTTTGTAGTTCTTAATGGTTTTTAGTCTTTTTTTTTTAAATCTCTCTTTCTCTATCTCTCTCTCCCCCTCCCCTTTAGTTTAGTCTTTTTTTATCTTAATCTCTATCATGTCTGCCGTGTTTATAGTATTTTACAACAACTTTTAAAGGCATACTATGCAGTTTTCCGGTTTTGTCAAACAGCGACCCCTCAGTCGCTGCGGAGTACTTGTATTTAACGTAAACTGTCGTAAATACCACTCGCCAGAGCCGTCTCTACATACGGCTCTACGTCTCTGCACTCCCGGCCTGAGCCCCTCCCCCTGTATACTGGTACATGTTTTTAGCTCTTTCCAACGAGTGTAAGCCTGACCGAGTGGGACTCTTGTCCGGTTCCTCTCGCGGCTCTTTGACTCTTCCGAGCGAATGTTGACGGGGGGGGGGGGGGGGAGGCGCGCGCAATAGTAACACACTGCGGACCTACGGCCGACGGGGGGCGCACGCGATTGTAACACTCCAGCTGACGGGGGGGGGGGGTGCGCGCAATAGTAACACACCGCGGACCTACGGCCGGCGGGAGGGGGGGCGCGCGATTGTAACACTCCGGCCGACGGGGGGGGGGCGCGCAATAGTAACACACCGCGGACCTACGACCAGCGGGGTGCGCGGTGTGTTACTATTGCGCTCTCAAAAAGAAGGACAAATATGCGTCCGGCTCTTTAAAGACTTTACGCTCGCGCTGTCGGCTGGCACGCGCGGCTCTGGCCGCTTGCCTCTCCCCCCCCCCCCTAAAAAACACTTTCTCAACGACGAATCTCCCACGAATCACACGTGGTACATTTCTGTCTTCCAAACGGCGAATTTCGCCGAAAGGTGACTAGTTTGCACTGCCTGCATCTTCCACTGAGGCTGCTTTCCTATGTCGTGATGTACTGTGACGTCGCGCCGTACAAGCAATTCGTGATTCTCGCGAGACTTGTCGGGGCGCCGTCTTCAGACTTGCATTGCTTCGGTTCTGCCAGCGGCGACCCTCCCCCAGCGGCTGCCTACCGGGATGATTCGCTATACTACGAGTTTGTTTATCATCGAAAATGGACTTTGAAGCTGTTGTAATTAAGGTACAAAAGTTGCATAGTGTGCCTTTAACCACATTTTTTTGTTGAAAACAATGAGCGATGGTTTGTTGAGTCTGTGGCCTTGAAAAGATGCGGACACGTTGACACAAAAAGCCAACAGGCTGGTTTAGTTTAGATGTGAGTCTTGATGTGACTGCATTGCTTAAGCAATACAAGTTGTCATGAAAGTTATCAAATTCTGCTTGAGATGGGCACTAAACGAACCTGTGCCCTGCACCCTCATCCCCGGGACCTGTTGTGTATTGTGACTTGTACCCAAAATAAATATTACCAAATGCATGTTTGACATGTTTAAAACAACCATCACTCTCTTTCCTCCACCAGGTTTTTCTGGAAAGCATTGTGAACAGAATATTGATGATTGTCCAGGCCATGAATGTGAAAATGGATTGTGTGTGGATGGAGTCAATACATACACCTGCCAATGCAAACCAGAGTATACAGGTATATACTGTATACCTCCTTAGAAACCCTCTCCCATTAGAAACCCTCTCCCCCTTAGAAACCCTCTCCCCTTAGAAACTAGAACATTTAAATCTGAAAATTCTTGCAACCTCAACTTCTTTGCTTCCACACACACTTTTATTTTAATGTTGTGTCACACTAAGTTGCTAGTACTAGTAGTTTACTCATGAAAATCGTTAGGCAGTCTGTTGGTTGTACAGCTATTTACAAGGCCTTTCAAAACTATGAATCATTTTTGATCAAAAATGGTCAAACATCTATAGCTTAGAAACAACCTTTTTATTATTATTATCATAATTTCAATGTTCCATGTCTGTAAAAACACTCTTGACAACCGATCGCTATACAGGCCAGCTGTGCAAAGATGACGTGGACGAATGCCAGTTGACGCCCAACGCCTGCCAAAATGGCGGCACGTGCCACAACACCCACGGCAGCTACCAGTGTGTGTGCGTAAACGGCTGGGCCGGGATTTGACTGCAGTGACAACATTGATGATTGCGCGAGCGCCGCATGTCACACGGGCTCCCACCTGTCACGACCGCGTCGCCTCCTTCTATTGCCAGTGTCCCGTGGGACGCACAGGTAGGAACTTTTATTTTTATTTTTGACCATCTTTGAATCTTTCCGAAAAGAAAACCATTTTTTTGTTATAACATTCTCTTATTAAATCACTTTTCTAGCCTCTCTGTTGAAGCACTGGAGTAGCCTACTTTCAAATATTAAATATATTATACTGTTGATAAGGGTTTTCACGATACCAGACATTTAGTAGTCGATACCAATATGTAAAAATTCCACGATTCTTGAAGCCCAATTCGATATCACGGTAAAAAAACAAAATGAATCCCATGTACTTCAACATACACTCCTTTATTAAAAACATTTAAACATTACAAAAAACAACAGTGGCATGTAGCATTTAAGTATTAAAACAAACAATACTGTGCTTGATTACAATCAACTTTTTTATGATGGCACAACTCACACTAAATTTGAATGACAGATGACAGACTGAACGGTAAGGACGGTAGCCTAGTGCTATGAGCTATAGTTACGTTAGCCTAAACAAGGTAGCCTTAAGCATTTAGCCATTATAGACATATGCCACAATGTTGGCTACACAGGAATGCCAGCTGTCCTCAAACAAAAAATGGTAATGTTTATTTCAAGATAAGGATAACCAAGATAAGACTTTGGATACGTTGTTAATGTAACGTTAACGTGACATGAATCTCACTCACCTTGAATTCTTTGAATGAATCTGGATGTCTGTCTTTGAGGTTATTCACCAAGTTGGAAGTGTTTCCTCCTTCCATTTGAAAAGCTTGATGGCACCGTTTGCATATTGGTTTTTGGCGGAGCTGGTCGCTGCAGCTGCAATTTCCATCTCCTGTGTTCCTCTGGCATGTAACGACAGACTAGAACACTTGTAGGCTTATATGCTGCCCCTGTCACATCCAGAGGAAATTGAATCCTCGGTACCTATGGTACCTATGTTACTGTCGAAAAATGAGTACCGTCACATTTCCAGAGTTGTCAGTCTCACACCCAACGTCTGTCTGTCTGTCTCTGTCTCTGTCTCTTCCTCTCTCTCTCTCTCTTCCCCCCCTCCTGCACCAGGCCTGCTGTGTCAGCTGGATGACGCGTGTATCAGTAACCCGTGCCAGAAGGGCTCCAACTGTGACACCAACCCCGTCAATGGGAACTATGTGTGCACGTGTCCCCCGGGCTACGTGGGGAATTTGTGTGACCGGGACGTGGATGAGTGTGCCCTGGGTAAGAGTCCACAGCCATAAGATGAATCATTTTTTGTTGTTATATTTTGTGTCAAATTATTGATTGATTTATTAAGTAGCCGTGTAATAAGCGGGATAATGTACAGTGAGCCGTTTGCGTCGAGGTCACCCTGTCAGTTTATTCGCAATAATGACCAGCTCGCTGGACATTATCTCTTACATCAGTGGTTGGCAACAGGCGGCCCGCAGGCCTGGCCTGCCAGCAATATCTGGCCCGGCAGATTATTTTTGATTATCCATTCTCTGCATCTCCCACACATGCGTGTATAAGGCGGTCTGTGTTGCAAGTTTGTGAATAAAGACACTAGGCAGATTATGTGTCCACTACTATTGTATTCCTTAATGCAGCGCAAAACCCAGACACCGGCACACAACTGTGGCTCTTTTTGTTTCTGACTGTCCTACACAATTTAACCACAGGGATGAGCAGTTGACTAAGCAGTTACAACAAGACACTCTGTACCAGTCTGGTTGCAAGTTCCAGTTGCGTAAACGTAACAAAAGTTATGCGTTTCAAGACGAAAACGAATAAGTGTGGATGTAGTTTTACATTTCCTTGCTTTATCTGATAAGCAGCCAAGAAAAACAAAAGTATTCATTATTCATATTTGAATTTCCGAAGCATGAAGCGATTAATTGACTAACCGTTGCAGCCCTAATTTGTATATGAATTCTCAGGTCACCACACCAAGTGTGTTGGTAGCTAGCTTGGACTAGCTGTGTTTGGTAGCTAGCAAGGACTAGTTGTGTGTTGGTAGCTAGCTAGGACTAGCTGTGTGCTAATAGGTAGCTAGCTAGGACTAGCTGTGTCTTGAAACAGTGTAGAGGCCAAAAGTTTTATAGACGTGAGTTATTGAAGTAGTCACGATTCTAAGCAAATACTATATGACTGTAATAGAAGAATAATTACAGTCAATGTCACGCTGTCACCGGATGGAAAGCTAAAGAGCATTGGCAGTCTAGCCTGTAGGCTATTACGACCCAGGCACACATTCCATTCAATTCCAAATCTACTTTTAGATTTGTGTTCATAAATATAACAATTAGAGTATTGGGCTATTAGTCAAACGAACGTAATCGTAAAGTTATACTTTACGATTTTTACGTTTATCGTTTTAGTGACTCCTCGTAACTTCCCCACTTAGCCGACAATCCAACGTCCCGTCTGTTCCCCTAGGCTCCAACCCGTGTGAGCACGCAGGGAAGTGCCTGAACACCAAGGGCTCCTTCCAGTGCGAGTGCCAGCGCGGTTTTGCGGGTGCACGCTGCCAGTTCGACATCACGTGGACTTGATGGGGTACTTCCATTGCATTTCATGGCAGGTAGGCCAGCGCTTCCGCGGACAACATTATAGTACTAAATGAGTGTTATTCATTTGAGTCACTTTTGGGTTCTTTGTAGTTCTTTAGTTTTTAGTCTTTTTCTCTCTCTCTCTAGTCTTTTTTTGATCTTAATCTCTATCGTTATGTCTACCGTGTTGTACTTTCTGCTGCCTTATCATATCTTAAAAGGTAAGGGTGCCATAATTGTTCATGCACGACAGGTCTGCAGCCTCACCCAGCCCCAGAGTCTAATCAGTCTGACTTAGGCCAGGTGAGGCTGTAAACCCACCCTCCCCCTCCATCCTGGAGACCTATGGAGTCAGAATAGTGTCATAATTCAAACCTGAAAAAAAAGGTTTCAAAGGCTTGTAAGTCTGTGTTTGAAAACTCAACACCTTGTAAAAAAGGTTTTGCACCACTGAAAAAAGAGATTATAGCCTGAAAAAAAAAAGTCAAACATCTGCAAACATGATTTTGTGTTCTATTTTATCTTCTTCATCATTTTCCACCAACACATTTTCAAAGTTTAAAAATGTTCACCAGCGCATTTGCAGAGTTTCAAATCTGACACTGTTCTAACAGTGTATTACTTTGTTTCCCGGTTTCGAAACCTTGTAAATGGGATTCTGCAAACAGCTGTTCAAACATTGAGAAAATACGTTTTGAAAGGTTGAATATTTAATTTTTAAAAACTTGTAAAGGTGTAAATTTACACCATTGCAATGTATTTTTTCAGAACTTAATTTTCAGCACTGACTTTTCAGAGATTTGACCACACGGGCGCAAGCTTGCGAGTCACGTGATTATTGACACTGTTCTGACGCCGTTTCGTTTTGAAACTCCTTTAGCGTCAAAGGTCTGAAAACGTGGTTCTGAAAAAAAGGAAAAAAAAACCTTCCTGGGGGCGGGACCATCTCGCTCTAAACCTATTGGTTGCTCTCTGCTGGGGAACAGTCCAATCACATGCGCCGTTGACCGGGCTGTGCGGGATTGACAGTGCTCTGCCGATGACAAGAATAACAAGCGACTTGCGTGGTTGATTTTGTTGTCTATTTTCTGGAACCATGGCTGGTAGACAGGCGAGCAATTTTATTCTGTATTGTTTGCGTTCTAACCACCCGCGAGCCTCCTGCGGCTCGCCAAGCTGTAATTTGCAACACGTTCTCATCCCAACTCGTAATATACCGACGGTTTGTCACGCCCCTAGACGTGATACTGACGCAAAAGGTACCCTCCCGCGTCTGTGTGAAACGATCTGTGTGAAACAATCTCATAAACCCGTTCGCGGTGGTAAGAGACGAGCAGAGTCTACAGCGTCCGCTCGCAGAGCAGAGTCTACAGCGTCCGCAGTCTACTGTGAAAAAATTCACTCCATAAAGGATTATGGTTAGGGTTAGGGTTAGGGTTAGCGTAATCTATCACCGTGACCGGGTTATTATTGGAGTGAATGGACTCTGTAGACTCTGCTGGTCTCTTACCACCGCGAACGGGTTTATGAGAACCCCCAGATCGTTTCACGATCTGGTAGAGTCTTTGCCAGCTTCAAAGCAATGAATAACCTACATCAGCGGGTGCTGTGTATGGATCACAAGTTCCGAGTATGTTTATCTTCTCTTCATATCTAATTTTAACATTTTGTGACAAATGGTCTAAATAGATGATTTATTTAAGTATCGGAAATCTGCAAGGCTGCAATTCCCCTGGTTGGCCGTTGTTCGTCGCCATTTTGCCAGCGTTTGTTGCCCTCCAGGTATCCATGGTAGTCACGTGACCGCAAAGTATGACTATTATTTATGCCATGCGAGCCACAAATTAGTCTACAGCGTCCATTCACTCCAATAATAACCCGGTCACGGTGATAGATTACGCTAACCATAACCCTAACCCTAATCCTTTATGGAGTGAATTGTTTCACAGTAGACTGCGGACGCTGTAGACTCTGCTCTGCGAGCGGACGCTGTAGACTCTGCTCGTCTCTTACCACCGCGAACGGGTTTATGAGATTGTTTCACACAGATCATTTCACACAGACGCGGGAGGGTACCTTTTGCGTCAGTATCACGTCTAGGGGCGTGACAAACCGTCGGTATATTACGAGTTGGGATGAGAACGTGTTGCAAATTACAGCTTGGCGAGCCGCAGGAGGCTCGCGGGTGGTTAGAACGCAAACAATACAGAATAAAATTGCTCGCCTGTCTACCAGCCATGGTTCCAGAAAATAGACAACAAAATCAACCATGCAAGTCGCTTGTTATTCTTGTCATCGGCAGAGCACTGTCAATCCCGCACAGCCCGGTCAACGGTGCATGTGATTGGACTGTGCCTCAGCAGAGAGCAACCAATAGGTTTAGAGCAAGATGGTCCCGCCCCCAGGAAGGTTTTTTTTTCCTTTTTTCAGAACCACGTTTTCAGACCTTTGACGCTAAAGGAGTTTCAAAACGAAACGGCGTCAGAACAGTGTCAATAATCACGTGACTCGCAAGCTTGCGCCCGTGTGGTCAAATCTCTGAAAAGTCAGTGCTGAAAATTAAGTTCTGAAAAAATACATTGCAATGGTGTAAATTTACACCTTTACAAGTTTTTAAAAATAAATATTCAACCTTTCAAAACGTATTTCTCAATGTTTGAACAGCTGTTTGCAGAATCCCATTTAGAAGGTTTCGAAACCGGGAAACAAAGTAATACACTGTTAGAAGAACAGTGTCAGATTTGAAACTCTGCAAATGCGCTGGTGAACATTTTTAAACTTTGAAAATGTGTTTGTGAAAACATTTTAGCTTTGAAAATGTGTTGGTGAAAATGATGAAGAAGATAAAATAGAACACAAAATCATGTTTGCAGATGTTTGACTTTTTTTTTTCAGGCTATAATCTCTTTTTTCAGTGGTGCAAAACCTTTTTTACAAGGTGTTGAGTTTTCAAACACAGACTTACAAGCCTTTGAAACCTTTTTTTTCAGGTTTGAATTATGACACTATTCTGACTCCATAGAGACCGGAGGCCTGGGCCTGCTGCCTCGGCTGGGGAAGGTGTCTCTGGGCTGGCAGTTTGCAGGGGCTGGCTGGATGGTCTCGGAAGGAGGCCTGACAGCTGGGCGCGGAGGTAGCTCCTCAGAGGGCCTGGAACAGCCCTCGGTAGGTCCCCCCCTCCACCAGGGTGCATGATCCCCATCTCCTCCTGGAGCATGGGGCTGTGGTGCTGGCTGGCAGAGGCAAGGCTGGACCTGGCTGCTTCAGGCTGGATCCGGGGGAGGCTAACCACAGACGGTTGCCCATGGCAGTTGCTGTGCTTCCTCTCCGCTCCTCCGCTCCTCCGCTGGCCGTCGCTGCCATTCAGGAGGGCCGGTGCTGAGGTGGCTGTCCGTGACCGCGGCTGGTGACTCCAGAGCGGGTTTGGGTGCCCTTCCATGTCCCTTTGTGGTCGGCAAATGCCCCACATTGGGCGCCAGTGTGGCAGTTTACCCCTACCACACGCCGCCTTCGTGGCTTTTGCTGGGCAACATGTAATATGCAGAGCACCTGTTACATGCTGCCAGTGGCTCTCCCCAGGGGTGTGACCAGAATGTCATGTGTGGGTGGGCATGAGGCTTATTTGGGGGGGCAACATTTTTTGAAAACATTTTGAACAAAATTTGTGTTCACTAGTCATTATGGAGGCCATGGACGTCGCTAGCAATTTAAATGATCCGGGGCTGTAACGATGTTCTCCGACGGGGGGTGGGGGGGGGGGTGCGTGTGATCGCAACACGCCCCGGACCGACGACCGACAGGGGGGGGGACATCCATGAGAATACAATACCGGAGCTCATAAACATTTTTTTCTCCAGTTTTCATTAGATTGACATAGGGTGGGCAGGGCTTGTCCCTGGGTGGGCACCGCCCACCCCAGCCCACCCGTGGTCACGCCCCTGGCTCTCCCTCGAGTGTGTGTTGATTTATCCTGGGTTTATCCTGGGTGCCATGATTGTTCATGCACCACAGGTGTGCAGCCTCACCCAGCTCCAGAGTCATATCAGTCAGACTCAGGCCAGGTGAGGCTGTAAACCAGCTCCACACACTCCACATACACTCCCCACATAGTAATACATATGTTTTCACAAATCACAAATATAGATAGAAGATATGGTAGAGCAAATACATTTGTGAGCTCTGAATCTCTGAAAATATTATTTCACCATAATAATCTCATCCTGTTATTTATGATGAGGTTATTATAATCAAAACGCATCAACCGGACAGCCACAGATACCGAGAGAAGTATAATAACAAAATAAGTGAGCCAGCAATATCAATAGTATAAAGTATAATATTATAAGTATAACTTAACAATGATATACTTTATAAATCCACGTCCTTCATGTTAGCTGATATGATTTTAATCCATGATGCCAGTGTGGCATTTGGAATTTAGTTTTTCCTGTCTTCTTATCTAGCCTAACCATTGCTCCTCCTCTCTGTCTCCCTGCTCGCTGGCTAATTGGCCAACAGGCTACACGGGTGAGTGTGCATCAAAAAGATCAATCAAGATCAATGCCTTCCACTGCCAGTGTCCCATACACAGTTATTGTTTTACCGAATGCTATGCATAGTGTTGTTGTGTAGTGTGTACGTCTATGTCAAAGGCTCAATGTGGTTCTGGCATTCACTAAACCCCCCAACCCCCCCCCGTGTCTTCCCTGCCAACAGCACAGGGATGAAGTACAGGATGAAGATCTACGAGAGGGAGAACTTCGGCGGCCAGGAACGCTACCGCAAAAATACAAGACCGTGCTATAATTGTACTTATACCTAAAATATACCTGTACTGACAATTACAGTATAAACACTGCTATGAATTACAGTATTTTGCTGTAAAATTCACCCTGTAACTGTATTTTAAGATACTGCTGACATTTGACTTAGTCTATAACTGTATTTACAGTGCAATTACAGTATACCTGTACTGACAATTGCAGTATAGCCACTGCTATTAATTACAGTATTTTGCTCTACAATTTACCCTGCAACTGTATTTTAAGATACTGCTGTAATTTTCAGTAAAAAAAAGTACATTTTGTACGTATCTGGCACTTGAATGGCACGTGAATAATACAATGAATAGTAAAAACCGCAAGATGTATTGTCAAAAACAATTTGACATCATTAAGCATAAATGTACATAAAAGTACAAAACATCGAAATCCCATAGTGTACATACAGGGGCGCAACTACCTACTTTCTTAGGGGTATGCAGACACATGACTGGTACACAAAAGTGTACGAGAAATTATGAAAAACAGTCACATCTTTCAGGCCATTTCAGGCCCTGTTAATACCTCTTACTAGGGGTGTCCCCGACTATGAATTTACATAATCGAATCTGATTCGTCTTGCCTATAGTCGACTGATCGTCGAATCATGTTTTTTTTCTTTTTTTTTGCTCATTGATCCATATTCTCATTTGCGACATTGGCTTCCATTTAGGACGTCTATCCATTTTCTCACTCGTTATTTGAAAAGTCTGCATTATGGTGACCTTATAACGATAATCAATATGCCCATTTAGGATATAGAAGGCCCATACCTTACAGTAATAAAGAAACCAGAGCAAGTAATCAACAGGTATAGGTACAAAACCTTTATTTTGTTTCGCACACGGCAACTTGAAACGATAACAAAAACCACATGGCCACATGTCAAGTGTCGGCATATCAAATTCTAACATCAAACATGTTAAACACGTCATATAAAAAATGGTTAGTTTTAAATAACAAACGGGCTAATGAGATTTTTATCTTTTAAAGGATAAAATGAACATTTTAATGCCATGAAGTGCAGAACAACATCCACGCAAAGTAGAATAAACAATTAACAATAAACAATGTCGGCAAATCAAATTAAATTGGCTAAAATTGCCTGTGTCCACCGCTCACTTGATTATTTTAAAATTGTGTGCGAGCATGCCGTAAAGTGCAGACAGAGAAACATCCATGCAAAAAAAATAAAAATTATATATATATATATATATATATATATATATATATATATATATATATATATATATATATATATATATATATAATTACATTAGAATAGAATAAGCCTGCCTAATAAAAAAATAGGCTAAATAAAAAAAAAAAATGAAATAAAAGTCAGAATCAAGTATAGTTGTCAGAAGGTGCATAACAAAAAGTTTTTACTGCAGAGACCGAACAGGCTCAAAGCACTGCAGTGGGTCTATCCACCTTTATAGGCTAAACAAGTTCACAATGTCCAAAAGTCAAATTAGAACCAGCTGAAAGGTTTTGAAATCACTTTAGCCTACCTGATCAAACAAAAATAACCATTCTTTCACTGCGCCTGTGCCAGCTTGATTCTTTTCAAGTTGTGTGCGAGGATAACCAACGAGGCTGCTCCGATGGTGTCGCAAATTTGGATAGCGCCACTTAGTCTACCACGTGATTTACACTAAGGAGATTGATTGAAAGCACATGAGTGATTTTCAATTTTTTATTAACAGTATTATTAATAGGCTGATATTTATACAAAAATAGGCAATATATCATGATTTATTGGGAGAAATAAACTATATATAAAATCAGACATTCAGCACCGCCTATACCCCGAATGGAATGATCCTGTGTTTTGCCGAAGATTCGACTATGAGATTGGCAGTCGAATCAGGCTCCTTAGATCGAATCGTCAAATAGTCAACTATTCGGGGTCGCCCCTACCTCTTACATTAAAAAAAACATTACGTTCTGCACAATAGTAAAAGTTTGCACTGCTGGCATATGAACAAGTGCAATTCGAAAATGTGTGAAACTACTGTATTAGCAAAATGGGAATGCATGAACATTCAATATTAATTTAATGGAAATTACTGAACATGTTTCTGTAAAACATAAGGAAGGTTGTGGTGTATATAGTATGAGCTTTTCATTTGTTCTCCCATTAAAGGGAGTAAGTCAATCAAATCAAATAATTTGGTCATAGCAGCAGGTAAAGGGAGACAAAAAGGTAGAGAGATGAGGTTCGTGAGAGTGGGAAAGAAGAGTACAGTCAACCTAACTATCATGAAATACAGACAAGGAAACAGTTGGGGGGGGCGGGGGGGGTTGTGAGGAGATAGTTCAGGGAGGGTGGCAAGATGAGAGAAGAAAGGGAGAGGAGATAAAGGCAGAAAGGGGGATAGGAAAAAAGATGAGAAATAGCATTGAGGAAGACAAAGAATTGAGTAAAGAAGTAAGGAGTAAGGGACACAGCATGGGAGACCTGGGATCACAGTGCACAGCAGCAAGACAAAGGAGGCGTGGACAAGAGTGGGCTTACACAATATTCTACTCCATGAGTCCATGAGCTTTCTCAAGTGTGCCCACATGTGGACTGATGGATGATGCTTTCTTCTGGACCGTTTTTCCAGTCTTCCTACTTGTCACCTTGTCACATTTTGTTTTGGACCCTCTTTGTGGATTGATGCCAGCCAAATATTATAGAAAATGCATACAAAAAATAATATATTAGGTTCAGGTATTAAAAAACACCAACTTTGGGACAGGATAAAATAATGGGAAAGGGAGGAGTGACACATTATTGTGAGGACATTAAACTGGGAGGGAGAGGAGGGGAATGAGGAGGAAAAGTTAGACGGGGAGGGAGAGAGACTGACTGCGTTTGATCCATCTTTTTGTGGACACGTGAGGCATGAGCAACTACAGCCTTTCGACAACAAGTTTATTAAGCAAGTCAGCGAGCAGACAAGGAATCTATCTATCTAACACTGTATCGATCTGTCAATCTAATGATACAGTGCAGTCCGTAAGGACAGTGACACATTTTTTGTTGCTTTGGCTCTGTACTCTGTAGCACATTGGATTTGAAATTAGACGACTATGAGGTTAAAGTGCCAAATGCAGCTTTACTTTGAGGGTATTACATCCATATCAGGTGAACCGTGTAGGAATTAAAGCCTTTTTTTATACATTGTCCCCCCATTTTCCATACATATTCCCCCCATCACAGAAGTAATTGGACCATTTGGCTGCTCAGCTGTTTCTTGGGCAGGTGTGTTTTGTTTCATCGTTACTTCATGCACAAGACAGCTAAAAACAAAAGGTCTAGAGTTGATTCTCGGTGTGACATTTGCATTTGGAGTCTGTTGTTGTTCTCTCTCAACATGAGGACCAAAGAAATGTCAATGCCAGTAAATCAGGCCATCATGCGGATGAAAAATCAGAATAAATCAATGGGAGCCATAGCCAAAACATTGTGTGGCTATATCAACTGTTTGGTACATAAACACGTAAGGAAGCAAGAACGCACTCAGCGTTCACTCATAGGGGTGTAAGAATAAATGTATTTAATTACGTATTGCGATTTGGCACCCAAGTATCGCAATACGTATCGAATTGTCAGGTGTCATTTATAGCCCTAGTTGACCACAGAAGGCCAGTGTAGTCAATGACAGAAGAATGCTTGGAATTAGGGATGGGCATTTGACGGCATATTAATATTCGAATATTCTATTTTTAAAAAATCGTGGAATAACCGAAACAATTTTAAAAAAGTGTAGCGCACTCATAATGTAGCCTGAATGGCTTCCGTGATCTGGCCTTCACTAAACAAATGTATTCGATTTCCATCTATTAGTCAAATAAATAAGGAAATCAAATCCAATTTGTTCAATTTATTGAGCATTTTAGAAGGAAAAAAACACTCAAAATCAGTATGCAAAATCAATGCATTTCTATTACTGTGCGGGCATAAATTCTCTCATCAATTCAAGTTTTGCGGGTGCGGGCGGGAGTTGACATACACATTGCGGGAGCGGGCGGGAGTGTAACACACACGTTGCGGGTGCGGGCTAGCCTGGCAAGCCAGACCCACATCAGAAAGATGTAAGGTCTGGCTCAGCTCCATTGGCAGTGTGGGCGGGATAAACGGTTGTCTTTCAAGTTCCCTCTGCACGCAATAGGATAGCGCTACAACCAATCAGAGCAACGAAGAAGGTGACGTAGTCAGAGCGACGGCTCTGACTACGTAATTAATCAAAACTCCGAATACATCTTTCTTTTCGAGGAAAGACTTCAGTGCCGTTCTTTGTTCTTTTCTCAAATAAAATGTTAACTTCAAGTCTTGAAGAGTCGCGGCCAAAGCCGAGTCGAAAGACAGCCGTTCGCCAGCAGCAGCAGCCATTGTTTACCTTTAACACGGAACCGTCGCAACTCTGTCGTCATGGTAGCCCGGCTTTCGACTCCGCCCCTCACGCTGTGATTGGTCATACATACAAGACATACTTGGTGTTTCCAGCACCAAAAAGCTGACGGAGCCGTGCTAGACCTTAGCCTAGTCCTAACTAGACCTTGGTACTCATTTCATTCATACTAAAGGTCTAGCAATGCTGTAGAGACAAACGATGTCTCACTTGAAGGCGGGTGCTGTTGAAGTTTAAAACCTATCGGCTCTGCCCAGTGCCACTCTGGATCTGCCTTAACCAATCGCTAACGTTTGGTCGTGACGTATTTCATGCGCCAGAAACCACGTTGCGCGCAGTATACAAACGGCAGATGCAGTGAGCATTAGCATTAGCCTGGTTCCGCCCGCCTCCGTACTTACGCTCAATAACTGAAATTCGCGCACGACCTCTACGTCACTGTTCTCAGGCCGCATCTCCTGTTCGCTGATTGGACCGCAGATTTTGGGGAAAAGAAATCGTTCTAACATAGTAGCATCGCCAGACCTAGTACTGAAGTGAAATGAAATTTGAGCGGAAGTACGTAGGTGGGCGGAGCCAGGCTAGCTAGACCTACCTAGCTGCCAAATAAATTTGCTGCCGCTAGGGGGTGTCTAGAGTTCTAGGCTAGGTGCGGGCGGTAATGGTCAGAAATTCAGCGGGAGCGGGCGGGAGCGGGATGAAGAAAACAGTCCCGCGCAGGGCTCTAGTGCATTGTGTGCTTGGAGAGCTTCTCCAGGCCAAGGGAGGTCTGGCTCCAGTGCTGGTCCTGTAAAGCCTGGGCACACAAGGACTGCACAGATGGAAGGGATTTTTACACTTGCCACAACTGTGACTCGGACTAGGCCTACCGAGCCCCCCACGCCCTCTCTGTCTGTTGTTGAGAATGTTTGAGTTCATGTTTAAACTTTTTTGAAGTGTTCTACCCATTAAATCATTTTCTTGCATTATAATTTGATGGCTTCACCTCTTTTTTGTCATGTAGTATGAAAAAAAAGGTAATCATTACTTAAAAACATGAAATGAATAGTCACAATAACATGACTGATAAATAATATTTTCTATTTTGATTATATGATTGATTCATTATGTGTATTTTAGACACGTTACAACCGTCCCTGACACGTGTTACAACCGTCCCTGTACACTGGGACGGTTGTAGTGGAAAGACTTTATTAAAAGCAATTTTGCAACCTGTACATATTTCAAAAAGCCACTTAAATACATTATTTCAGCAGCTGACAGATTGAAGTTTATAATATAACAAATTGGTTATTCCAGTGTAAATGGTTTTTGATGTATTGCTAAAAATTGCAAAAAGTGTTACAACTGTCCCTGGTCTCCCCAAAATGAAATGACCGCAGGCTGGATTGAAACGGTCAATCAATTAGGTACTCATCAGAGAATGACAGCACATCTCATCGGGGTCTCAAAATCCTCTCCCGACGTAAGGCTATGCCAATTAATTGGGCTTCAACCCAAAAATGTACCGGGTTACCGAGGAAAGGACACCCCATTGCCTGACAGCTGCTAAGTATTTGTACAGGGGTATTTGACAAGATATGTGTATATTTTATTTACCTACTACTTTACACGACGGGGTCACAGCACCGTCCAATCTGCAAATCTCTAGGTTGCACGTGAACGGGAAGAAAGACCAAAATGCACTTTAGCGGAGTGACCATAATATTACTCAATGCTGCCACCTTGTGGCCAAAAGCAGCAATAGCAAGTGAGACTGTGACATCCCACTTATAATCTGCTTCACATTTTAGTTAGACTTAAACAAATGTTACACTCAAAAGAAAACAACAAAGAACACATGCATTAACATTTAACAACTTTGAGAGCTATACCAAATAACGTTTACAAAACAATTTTACATTGCACACATTTTGTAACATTTTATTTCAACTTCAAGAGTTTATTTAATGTTTGTTTGTTTATTTATTGCATGTTATTGATATTAGGTCAGTTTGCCTCAAAGTTGTTTGTACTTGCTTTCGTAATTTAATGTGTATCAAGGTGAGATCAATCCTTTATCCTTATTTATTTGTTCACATTTATTTTTTTGTGTTTTTCATTGTTATGTTAACATTAAAATAATTACCCGTGTGCCTTGATAAATAAAGTGGTTAATAGGATGGTGGATAAATAAAGTGGTTAATTCAAAGTAAGGTTGTTAAATTCAACCTTTTTTCTCCTGATCTTTAATGACCTACTAAAAATAGGTAATTAAATATTATCAATAATTATAGATATTGACTGAAATGAAACATTGTATCCTTAACTCAGCCCATAACATCTTGGTGGGTTTGTTTCTGATGAATTCACTGATTACTTTCCCATGCTCTCCAAAGGCTGCCTTCATTGTTTGGACAATAGCTATATCTATTAGCATTTCAAAATGAGTGCACATGTTCCTTGACATGAAGAGGTATGGCCATTCCAACCTCAGTTGCTCAAATGAGGGAACTGGTACACTGTTTATCATTTTCTGTTGTAGGTGGTAAGTGGCTTTCATTAGTTTCGGTACTTCTCCATTTCCCACACCTGACAAACCTTCACAGGAAAAAAATGCAGTCAGCCTTTGCCTCATCTCTTCCAGTGGAAGCTCTGGCTACCACTGTGTGCAGTCGTAGGTGTCTGCAGGTCCTCTTTTTGGCTTTACCCCTGTTGCAACTGCCACTGTTCTACACCGTGCCAGTGTGTTCTTCCTATTTACATGCTCCACACAAGTTTTTACCTGGGATAGTAAAGCGGAATATCCTCCTCCTAACATCAACGTCTTTCCATCATCCAATGTGTCTGCAAAAGACTTAGGGACTGTACGATATTTAGCGGGGGGGGAGGGCCGGTCGCCAGACGATCGGGTTAAAAATGTTCTGCCTGGCCCTCCCCCCTGGTAATTTTTTTTTTCCGGGGCCCTCCCCCCGGCTCAAAAAAATTCTCCTAGGCCCTCCCCGCTACGTGAATCAAATAAAATTGGTCGGAAAATGACGTTTACAAGGTTAAAACGGCCACATAAGCACACATACACACACACGGGTACACACGCAGCAAGAGCAGGGGTTTATGCCACGCTGTGCCTTGAACTTGAGAATGGGGACAAGCCTGCTTTTATCAATGTTACGAGACTCCCCCAATAATTTCACAACTTGGCTGATGACATTGTACCTTATAGGCTATTATAAGACAAAACACAAACTACTGTGACTAAGAGCGACTAATGATCACCCTGCGATTCTTGGTCTATGTGGTCAGTGGCGTCAGTTTGGTTTTAGAAGTGGTGGGGACAATAACCATAAGCTTGAGTGTGGTTTGAAAAGTGCTGGGGACCCTTATGTAAGCTTCCATTCAACGCTGCATTACAATATGCTCGATCTACATTCGGCGCGATTGTCAACGGGGGGGGGAGGAAGCACCGGACCCGCCAGCCGCGGACCCAGCACCGGACCCGCGGACCCGGCCGCGGACTCAGTCGCAGACCCAAGTCCACACACAGCCCGTGTGCATGCTGTGAGGATGTCATCGTGCGCGCCTATCGCATGATTTAGACTTGACGGTTTCGGCAGACAACCCGTTCTCATCCCAACTCGTAATATAGGCCTACCGACGATTTGTCACGCCCGGGGGTGGGGGGGGGGGGGGGGTGTTCGTGATTGTCAACGGGAGGGGGGGGGGGGGGGGGGACCGCGGACTGATGACGGGGTTGCGCGATCGTAACACTAAAAAAATAAAAAAGGTGCCGGATCCACCGTTGGAGGTGCCGGAACATATTCCGGCGTGTTCCGGCCCAAATTAAGCCCTGGATACTGACGCCAAAGGTACCCTCCCGCGTCTGTGTGAAACGATCTGGGGTCTCATAAACCCGTTCGCGGTGGTAAGAGACGAGCAGAGTCTACAGCGTCCGCTCGCAGAGCAGAGTCTACAGCGTCCGCAGTCTACTGTGAAACAATTCACTCCAAAAAGGGTTATGGTTATGGTTATGGTTAGGGTTAGGGTTATGGTTATGGTTGTGGTTAGGGTTAGCGTAATCTATCACCGTGACCGGGTTATTATTGGAGTGAATGGACGCTGTAGACTCTGCTCTGCGAGCGGACGCTGTAGTTGGGATGAGAACGGGCTGCGGTTGAGTATGTGGGGATTTTTTCGGTCGCAATTGGGTTTCACATTTTTAAAAGTGGTGGGGACAAAATTCAAATTATAAATAGTGGTGGGGACATGTCCCCCCCCCCCCCGTAATCGACGCCTATGTATGTGGTGCAGTACTTTGGCAAAGGAGACGTTCACTTCCTTACAGGCTATCCTATCTTTCATTTAAACATCGAACTCGGCATGAGTCATGACGATTGCCCCCCCATAAAATAATTTTCCTCGGCCCTCTACCCCAGGCCAAAAATATTCTCCTGGGCCCTCCCCTAAGGCTTAAAAAAATGATCCTAGGCCCTCCCCCCCTGACGACCGGCCCTCCCCCCCCGGTAAATATCGTACAGTCCCTGGATGTTGTTTTACTATAGCTTCAATAAAGTTCATAGAACGCGCTCAACTCATGAAGTCTTAATGGCTGGGTGCTTGTGCCCAAAAAAGAATTAAGCAAAACAGACGAGAGTACAGCACTCCTAGTCATATATTTTTCACTTTTTTATTTTCACTTTTTTATAGCCTGTGGACAGACGTTTCGGGTTATCTCCCTTCCTCAATGTCAGGCAAGCAAACATATGCAGGTGCAATCAATATATGGTAAATCACTGCACTCGTATCCACCCACGTGACTTAATTGATTAACATGAAAACATCAAAATAAATTCAACAAATAAATCATACAAATAAATCATAAAAAGCAATGCAACAACAATTCCTCATTTAATCCATTAGGTATCATTGTGTCTAACTGATGAATCCAAAAACATTCCCTTCTAAGCAGTAAATTCTCTCTGTCTCCGCCTCTTTTTGGCATAACCACACTTTCCAACCCGCAGAATTTCAAGTCACTGACGTCATGTTTAAATTCATAGAAATGTCGTGCCACTGACGACTTCTCATCTCTATTTCTAATTGCACACTTGTGTTCACAAATTCTTGTTTTTAATTCTCTCTTTGTTTTCCCAACCTAATATAAATTACAAGGACACTTCAATGCATACACAACAAATGATGTTCTGCATGTGATTCTGCCCTTCACTTTGAATGTACGCCCCGTCCTGGGATGAACAATAGACTTCAGTTTTTGCATGTTATGACACTGTATGCAATTGTGACAAGGAAAATTTCCATTAGGTATAGAAGATAGAAAATGTGATGGTCGTGTCTTGGGTAGATCAGCTTTTACTAGAGAGTCTCTAAGACTCGGTGACCTCCTATAGAAAAATTTCGGGTGTGTCTGAAACGCGGAAGAAACTTGTGGATCGCTCTCAAGAATATGCCAATGTTACAGACTGAGATATTGGGCTATAAGTAGAGACCATGGCCACTCCTGTTGACTTCGGCCTAGTACTAGGCCTAAACAACTGAGCCCTAGATACCTGGCGAACCTTATCCAACTGTTGTTCTATCGTAGATTCTTTATAACCTCTGGTTTTAAACCAAAGAGCCTGAGCGTGCGACTCAAAGGCATCATCTGTACTACAAATGCGTTTAACGCGCAACAATTGGCTGTAAGGCAAAGATCTTTTTAATGCGGGCAAGTGATGACTATTATATTGTAAGAAGGTGTTCCTATCTGTCTCTTTCCTATATACTTCTGTGTGTACAGCATTAAACGAACCATCCTTCTTAACAAGAACATCCAGAAATGCAATTACATTCAAGTCATAGCACATGGTGAATTTGATGGTTGGTAACCTAGTGTTCATAAAATTGTGGAACTCCTTAAGTTCAGCCTCTGTGCCGCTCCAAACGAAAAATACATCATCAATATACCGCCAATAATATTTAATAAACTTATAGTAAGGATTATTAGCATACACAAAGTCCACTTCAAACTTGCCCATAAATACCATAAATACCACAAATACCATAGCTTCAGCAATGGTAAGACACTGAGCTTTAGTTGGGTTTGCCTCACATCTTCTCATCTCATCGATGACTACTCTTATCATCTGGCGTCTTGCTTGGGAGGGTCTCTTTCTATTTCACTTCGGAGTCCGTTGCAACACCAAAACCCGCTGGCTCCGACCAACTCATGCACTCAAGTCTGATATGTTGGCGAAAAGCAATAATACTCAGCAAAGTGGCAAGCAAGCCATTTACCGGTATATCTACATCGCCATTCTCTCCCAAAAAAACGCATCAATGATTCCTGCTACTAAAATCCGCTCTACTTTGCACTGAATAAAGCTGTTCGTAACTGAAACTCAAATGTATATAATGGGTTTTTTTTGTCAGTCTTCTTCACTCAAAAATCATTCCTCAAAAACAACTTACTGTCTTCTGAGACGAGGAGTGAAAGGATGTTTAGACTCAGTCAGACCCTCCACTGTTATGTCTCATTTTCTTGGATAGTAAACTTGGAGGTCTCCACATAAATACAGCAATAGTTGAGATTCTTTTTGATTATGCAAATGTCGTTGTCCGCAGTCCTCCAGAGCAGTTGTAAATATTTACTCTTGGACAGCCTGCTTCGAACCTGCTGGTTTGTTTCTGAATTTGGCAGATTACTCCGTACCAATTTCCTTTGGCCCTGTTCTCATTAGGAATATAATAACAAGGAGTAAACACACACACACACAAACGCACGCACACCCACACAATATCTATTCCTTTTTTCTGTATCTTTGTGCCACTCTTTCTCCATCTCATTTTCGCTCTTTCTTTCTCTCCATTCATCTCTCATACTCTCTCATTCCTCTGCAGAGCGGGCGAGTGAGTGAGCGAGTGAGTGAGTGAGCGAGTGAGCGAGTGAGGGAATCGATGCACCGATACCAGATGCAGCCTAATGAGGATCAGAGACATCTTAATAAGTCCCATAATCCACCACTTAATCCCTCATTACAGAATCATCTGCATTCACTGGAACCCGCTCCTCAGTGCGGCCGCAGGGGCTGCCGTGGCGGCACATTCCCGGCCCATTGTTCTGTCTCGGCCCCCATCCCTCACCCGGGCCCCGCACACGCCTTTTGTCTCTCCTGCCCTCTGTGTTCGCTCATATTTGATCCGCTCTCATTAGACTTTCAGACGAGAGGAGCCGGCGGCCCTGAAGATACTGCTTTTGTGTGCACTTCTATGCTATCTTGAGGTCTGAAATGGGGAGGGGAAGAAAGCGAGACATATGCCTAATGAGAAACTGATAGACTGAGACCTGATGTCAGGAGAGGAGAGATAGGAAGCAGTGGAAAAAGCTGTGCTGTGAGAGATTTTTTTTTTTTAAAGGGCGTGTTTTCAGGGCAATGTCAATGATTGAGAACTTCTAAAAAGAGTGGAATTGGTCTGAAGTGGGACAGACAAGATTAAAGTTTAATATTGCGCCCTGGGGAACTATTGAGTCTTGGTATTCTGGTTTGGTATCAGAAACCTACGGAGCCCGGGAAGGGACATGGAGGGAAAAAAAAGTACTTTTGCAAAAGTTATGTATAGGTTTTTCATTTAGGTCAATGTACTTCCGGGTCAGTTCGGCACCACAACAATGGAGCGCACACACCCGTGGGAGAGGTTCATAGAATTCATGTGTGTGCATGTGTATGTGAGTGAGAGAGGAGGGGTAGGAACAGGAGGAAGAGAGACAGAGAGAGGGAGGAGAGAAAGTAGGGTTAGAGAGACGGAGAGAGGGGGGCTGACTGAGGGGAGGGAGAGAGAGACAGAGAGGAGGAGGGGGGCAGAGAGAGAGAGACAGAGGAGGGGAGGGAGAGAGAGAGATACAGAGGAGTGGAGGGAGAGACACAGAGGAGGGGAGGGAGAGAGGGAGCGAGAGAGAGGAGGGGGAGAGAGACAGAGAGGAGGGGAGGGGGAGACAGAGAGGAGGGGGAGAGAGACGGAGAGGAGGGGAGGGGGAGACAGAGAGGAGGGGAGGGAGAGACAGAGAGGAGGGGAGGGAGATAGAGAGACATTAGCCCCTTTTACATAGACTGTTCAAGGCGGAAATGTTGCACCCTCTGTTCTGCCTCCCTGTTCTGTATAAAAGGTGCGGACAAGGAACAGGGGGTCAATGTTGTTGGGGGTGCTGTCCTTTCAAAATTTAAATATTAATAGATTAATGCAAATGAATCTAAATCATCGATTAACTAAGTTAATAATTAATTAAGTAAAACAACATCCAGCGATGCCAAGGGAAACACAATTTAAAATATAATAAAAAAACGAGTTCAATAAACCACAGGAGGGCCGAGGCGGAGGCCTTCCCTTCACAGTTTACAGTAATGAGGGAGGTTCATTTCTCATTACGTAGCGAGAGGGGGTGTGAAATCCCTGTGTTACACAGCGGACATGTATGAGATGATCCATGCGAGCACTGGATAATTAGCCCCCGTGAAGAAGTCAAGAATACACGCTGTTAGCCCTGCCTGGCCGCTGCCCCTGCACTGAGGTTAGCCGGAGATGGAGGAAAGGGAAGTGTGGGGGGGGTTAAAATACAACAAATAAAACTCATTAAAGGTGCCGATGTACCGCACGCTTTATTAGTCGGGGTCATTGTAGCCATGGTTACCTCTGCTCAGGATGTGTGTGCAGATCAAAGCGTTGTGTAGTGTTGGTCTTTTTCGACCCGAGGGGAGGGGCCAGAGCTCTCTATGACATCCCTATTACAGCTATATATATATATATATATATATATATAGCTGTAATAGGGATGTCATAGAGAGCTCTATATATGTCATAGAGAGCTCTCTCTCTCTCTATATATATATATATACAGTATATATCCCTACCTGACGCTAAATGACGCGTGAGTGTTTGATGGTACTTTCGTTGTTTTTGTTGGTCCCAATTTGTTTTTAAGATGTTTATACAAAGATTTCTTACTATGAAAGACAACCCTTGCCAACTTTTAACTTTTGTTCATCATGAAGGTATCATAGTCACACAATCTTGTTGTGTTTTTTTCTGCCAAGAAACTTGGTAACTGTCACTTTCTTAATGAGCTCTTGTCCTGAGTGTCTTTGCGTTGTGTTGTTTTTTTTATTCTACCAGGTGTATTGTTTTATTAATAGAGGGAACATTGGTTTACACATCGCTTTGTTATATAGTAGGATAGCATTGTGTCATAAATTCATGATAAGTGACACATTTAAAAAAAAAAAAAATGGAAATAGGAATGGGAAAGAATGCATTAATCTGTATCTCTGCATTTCAATTCTTTGCCAATTCTTTGTTTTTCATTTTTTATAATTGTGATGCTCTGTAAAACATTTACAGGCCAGTATAGACTGGCCAACATGGTGAGTTAGTGGAGCGCAGCCTGAGGCAGTTAACCCTTAAGGTTGGAGAGATATCCCAGAGGTGATATTCAGCTCCACGGTGCTGGGATTAATCCACAGCAATCTCCCGCCTCATTTCACACCAACACCTATTTACATGGCAGCGTTCCAGGTCCCATCATATAAACCCAGCCTTGCTTCAGGCAGACACAATGTTGGTTCTAATTAACAATGAAAACACATTTCTCCTGAGATACGATGACCTTGGGGCTTCAACAACAACTCATATTTGTCAGTGGTAATGACTTCATTCATATTCTGTTCTCCCTATTGTTTGTACACACACACACACACACACGCGTGCACACACACGCACGCAAACACACACTTTATTGTTTCTTTTACAGTCTGTATTGACTGCATTGACATTGAGGTGTAGGGAGTGGTTCTCTGGTGTGTGTGTGTGTGTGTGTGTGTGTGTGTGTGTGTGTGTGTGTGTCCAGATAGACAGGACTCACAGCAGACACAAGAGTTCCCATACACACACACATGGCGAGGAGATTCTTCATGTTAAAGTCAATGAATATCTTTCTACCATCGGGGATAAGCCTGTTTATATGGATATTGCTAACTGGAGCGAGGGGTTTATCCACTGTTTAATGTAGGCCTACCTCTAACTTTGATTACCTCATCATAGTCATCTCTTTCACCCTATTATAATCTGAGGACTATGAGTTCAATTACGAATTAATTGAAAGCAGAACATTGTTTGAATGGACTTCAGTAGGACTTCAAAATCTTTCATTTCGAACATTATACTTATTTTAGCATCAGGGAACTTATAATAATAATCATAACAAAAAGGCACTTGCATAACATGCACATTAGTTTTTTGTAATCTATCCAATACAGAATCACGACGGCGTCCGCTCCGAGGTCCTGGTGCGCTTCTTTAACTTCTAAAGTCATCACATAATTAAACCGCGCGTCACTTCGCGCCACCACCTCACTGTTTTTACCGACTGACACATTGTTAGACAAATATGCACCCGCAGCTGGTGTTCACATGGATCGGACAATTTCTCATTCCTACCAGGTCTAACACACTCCATCAATAACATGCTACGCTGCCAAAACACACAACCACTCCCAACTACTGCTGTCGGTGTCTTCCCTGCCCCATCTTCCCCACTGTGCCACCCCGTCGCTAGAAGAATGACCTTCCCGCCCCACATGTGTTTCCCTCCAGTGCTTGTTTGTCTTTTTCCTCAGACACAGCTTTAGAAAAGCTTGGGAAAGAAGTCCACCAATATACCTATACAGGAAGTAGTAAATGGTGAGTGGATGTGTGTGTGTGTGTGTGTGTGTGTGTGTGTGTGTGTGTGTGTGTTGGCCACCCTGTGTCCATCAGTCAGCTGTGAGTGAGACGTTTACCCCCACTTGACCTATGACCTCACAGACATAATAGGGTGTTAAGCCTATAGCGCCTCAAAATCAGTATTTGATAGCAAGTTTGTAAAGTTTGTAAGAAAAATAAATTATATAACCTATATACAATGTTTTGAAAGCAACCCGGTCTGCTTCCTGAACTGTGGATTGTGTTTATATGATCAATTCATTTGCTTGATTATTTATGTCAGAATAAGTCAGTCAAATTCATTTTTTATTCATTTTTTTGTTATTATTGTTGTTCTCATAGGCTGACAGTGTTATTCTTCTAGGCTTTGTCTCGTGTTATTAATGATTAGGTAGCTCAGTTTTCAGCATATAGTTGTAGGGTATCTCAAAACCAAACTGTATTTTGTTTTGTTTTATATACCACAAGCAACCTCAATTATTTATGGCTTCTGATGAAATTGATCTTCTCAGATGCTTTTGAGGGCTTTGACTGAGGGAGAATCTGTTGGTAGGGGAGATTGTGCATAAAAGTGATTTCTGAAACTATCCTCCACTGATACTTCTGTACCTGATCTTTATGTCGTCCCTCGTGTTTATTGTATTGCCTGCCTGACACACTACTTAGTGTAGTCAAAGAAAATGTTTATGGCCCACTATTAAGAGAGACACATTTTGAAAGACTTTATTGAATTAACCTTTGACCTTTGTTGCTTCTGGGAACTTGAAGCTGTTCCTAATGGCTGCTTAGCCTTAAGTTCTCAAAGTTCTTCTTTATCTTTGTTGACCTTTGTTGAAAGTGTCAGGAGTAGTATGTCTCAGGTCATTTCTGTAAAGAAACAGCGCGTCTGCATTCTAGATTGGAAGATTTTTCAGTTTCTAACTGACTGCGTTGGACTCTACTTGTCCAATGAATGGACATCAAGTGTTGCTAAGCTGTCCCCAGGCACTTGATGGGATGGGGGCCTCTCAGGGCCTTAAGAGACCTTTGACCTTTATACTGGGGCCCTGCAGATCACTTCCATGTTGGGACTTACATGGAAAAGTCCCCTGGCACCTTGATCAGTTGAGCATGTCGAGTTTATGAAGAATATGAAGGATGTGGTTTAATTTAGTACATATTGTGGTTCAAAGATTGACTGATCATGTTTTGATGAAAGATAATATTGAAATAGAACAATGTCCGTGCAATGCTGATATTTTTCTACTGATATATTTTATGTCCTTTGTGCACCTGGCCTTGGTCATAACCACAAACAATGATGATAATTCTAATAAGACACAAAGACACTTTGCTTTATCATCTTCATTAAACACAGGCTACTGTCATAGTGCTTATCTGTTCTCCTGAAAACAGTCTTATCTGTATCTGGAGTGTCCCTAATCCAGGCTCCATGAGACCGCCTGCGTGTGTGGACACAGCTGCCGTCTGGGTGGGGATGCCACCAACATGCTCAGGAAGCACCTCGCTCCTATCTGCCAGCCTGCCAGCCTCGTGAATCACAGAAAAAGGAAAAGTATTTCTCCCACCCAATGTGTGAAAGCACGGGAATCAGCTAACCTGGCCGCATGTGAAGGAAAAACACAGATTTATATATTTTTTCAACTAGGTCAGGTTAATGGTGGGGATTGAATCAACTTGCCAATAAAGAAATTATATTGAATTCTATATTATTTTCTTTTCTCTGAAATAACTACTC
This sequence comes from Merluccius polli, assembly GCA_030340625.1. Taxonomy (NCBI): domain Eukaryota; kingdom Metazoa; phylum Chordata; class Actinopteri; order Gadiformes; family Merlucciidae; genus Merluccius; species Merluccius polli. Next base: position 184,704 of record JAOPHQ010000308.1, on the reverse strand, counting down.
TTTTGGCAATGACCAATTGCTTACAAATATTATTTTTATTCGGTGGCCCATGTTTTTAATAAAGTTAGCAGCACTGTTACTATTAATATTACATTAAGATATTAATTTACCTGTAGTCTGTAAGAAAAACTGCTAAACACCAAAACTTGCCCAGAAGATTTAGTAAGGTTAAGATAATATTACTGTCCAGAAGGGGGCAGTAGTGCTATTACTCTTAGTCTAACCACTACCAAAAACAATGTCAAAGCAAAAAATGACTTCTTTTTTTTTGTCGACTTATTTAAAAAGAGAAAATCCATAGGATTTGAACATATATTGAACTCTGAAGCCACAACTGAAATTCAAAGCCGTTTTGGAAAGGCGGCCTACTTACTTACTTGGTCTAATTTGACCCGACCGCAACCCCACAGTGTTACACTTAGACAGAGGCCTTCTCAATATTTCACTTGTAAACCTAATCCCAGGGATTGTTTTAAAACAGAAACAGCTTCGCTCCTTTAGAGCGCACTCTCCCCTTGTGTCCTATGACTTCATCACAAAGCCGACCATTGGAAACTGAATTCCCAGAAGGGAGTTAAAACAGGACCCTTAAACCCTGGAGTGATGAAGCGGATGGCGGTTCTGAGATGCCGCCGGTATCTCATCTTCGTTTTTGTCTCTGCTGGCCTGAGTTACACTGTTGGCGACAGCGATGCCCTGCCCGGGAGGCAGATAGATGAGTAGCAGGGCCCGAGGCGCTGGTTCTAGTCTTTGTCCGCCCCCCTGTCTTATCCCCCAGCCAGCACGCTGAACCGGGGCTCAGTGACGGCGTGGGTGTGGTGACGTTACACGCTGACAATGGTGTTAGGTGGGAGGGGAGAGGGGACACAAGGAGAGCAGGACTTCTCTCTCTCTAATCGCCGCCGGTTCGCCCTTTAAAGTATTTCCTTATGTCGTGTTTCAGAGGGGTATAGATTTTCAGTATTGTTCCTGCAGGCCGGGGAAGGGGGGGGAGGAGGAGGAGGAGGAGGAGAAGGGATGTATGTTTTTGTTTGTAAGAGGATGTGTTTCTGTCGGACTGTAACAGGTGCTTGAGTAACAGAAACGATCCCAAAGGGCTCATAAGAAAAAAACTCACACGAAGCACCTTTTTAAAAAGTCTGTGAACGGAATCGGCACAGTTTGACAATACAATAGAAGAGACACAAATCTTTGGGAATAGCTGCTTGCTGTGCCTTGGCGTAGAATACACTTATTTTTTCCAATTCAACTGGTCATGAACTCACATCAAAATGGATTTAGCTGCTGTTTGAGCAAACTATTCATTAACTCAACGACAGGCTTATTAAAATGACTGTTAATACATTTCAAAGCAAAGACCAGGCCATTATTAGTCGACCACTGTTGCCTCAAAGTGACTTTTTCCATGTCCCTGGAAGAACCCGATATATATACAGTAGGAACCTCAAGCTCTCTGTCATTACTTACAGAGGTTATGAGGTCATTTCCTGTTGTGCTGTGTTGCAGATGCTATCATCGCCAATATCCCCACTGGTTGTTTTCATTGGTCCAGGAAGTAGCTTGATTTGTTATGCCTCCTTCACCTCCTCTTCGTTTTTTTTCCCAACAACCCCTATTCCCAGAGAAAAGCCAGAGACGAACGCTCAACACTTACACAGTGAGAGGCTTCCTCAGTGTTTATTTACAGATCATCTGGAGCTTGGGAAAAGGCCTCCAATATCTTCAAAATATCCCCATGCCCAAATGTCACCCTGTTGCCGTGGAGTTAGGGGGTCAGCGGTAGGCCTGCCCCACTCGTCTGACCGTGTGTCTGATGGGTGTCGACAGCCACGCCATCAAAGTAAAACGGGAGTGGGCTGTGGAGATGTGTGACTGCTTACAACAGGGTCCTAATCTGTTCAGAGGAGGAGGAGATCCGAGCAGGATCTGTTTCATCCAGCCCCACAGAGACGTGTCTTCTTATTTTTCTGAGAGGCCTGTTGTATTACAGTGCTTTAGCCAGATAAAGGACTCTGCACACAGCTGTCTGGGGCTGCTGACAACCTCTGAGGAGAAAACCCACTGAGGGCTGGATCTGGATCCATCCATACTGCAGGGTTGTCTGTCTCTTTATCTCTCTCTCTGTCCCTCTCTCTCTTTCTCTCTCGCTCTCTGTCTTTCATCTCTGGCTTGAGTTTTTATCTTATGCTCGAGAATCTGTTATCATTTTCCTTGGATCATTTTTCCTTCCCATGGATTTTTTTAAATATATAACTTCACAGTGTTCAAGTTCACTGGCCATAAAATACCCCTTTCCATACTTTTCCCAGATATATAAACAGGATCACTTATAAAAATACACATGAATTTCTGACATGGGACGTGGTGTGGTTTCAATGAGAAGTTGGCTTCCCAGAGACAAGGTCACATGGAGAGCTCTGATTGGATTAACCACAAGGGTGGGGGTTATAATTGGCCAATGCAGAGCCTTCTTTGGGACTTCTGTGTATGTATTTATAGAGTAGAGAAAGGCAGGGTGATGGATTGTGGAAGTCTTCCCCTCCATGATGGGAGCAGGCCAGAGCAGGATAGGGGAGGCCAAACCAACCAGCCAGCCAGTCATCCATCCAGCCACCCAGCCACCCGTGTCAGCCAGTCAGCCAGCCAGCCAGTCAGTGAGTCATCCAGTCAGTCAACCAGCCAGTAAGTCAGCCAGTCAGTCAGCCAGCTAGCCATCCTGCCTACAGAGGAAGGGACGGGGGGAGGGAGGGGGAGGGAGGGAGGGAAGGGGAGGGGAAGGTTGAGCTCCAGACGTCACATCTGCCACCACTCCTCCCATGGGGCTGCTGGGTCATGGGAACCTCTCTGTCCTCCACCCGGTCCCCACAACGCTGCAACAATGCTCCCAGCTCCCCTTCACCCACCTTTGGCTTGCATGGGGGATCTGCTGCTTATCTCGTGTAGCTTGGAGCTCCTCCGTACACCTTTCTACATGCAATGTGTGGTTGACATAGGCCAGCGTAATACCGCTGGCCTGCAGTATTACGATAGTAATAACAAGATCACACATGAGGGGAATTAGAGATGAACTGATAGTTGGTAAGGAGGAGCTACTTGCAAGCTGACTTGGGTGTCTGATCTCACAATTGTTCTTTTGTTCTCGAGCTTAATCATTTGCTCGCTCTTCGGGTTCACTTTGAGAAGGTATTTAATCTATCAAGGTTTTCCTCTCTCTCTCTGTATCTCTCCACCTTACTCATTTCATTTGCTGCAACTTGTATCTCTTCATCCTCCTCCTTGAATGTGGTCATTTTTATTTTTATCCCAATGTGGATGGAATCAGTGAGGTCACATGGGAGGTATACCCCAGTGGACTGATAAAGGAGGAGACAGTGTCCACGTGTTGTGACTAGTAGTAGGTTTGTGTGTGTGCGTGTGTGTTTGTGTGTGTGTGTGTGTGTGTCCACTTGTGCGTGTGTGTGTGTGTGTGTGTGTGTGGGGGGGGGGGGGGGTGTAGTGATCTGTGTAGCCACTATGGGTATTTTGTACCAGAGCTGGGAGACCCTGTTGGTGTGGTCTCGCAGCCTGTAGTCTCACAAATCAGACTTTAGATTAACATCTACATTTTGACGATAGACAAGCTCAAATCTGTGTGAGCGGAGCGTTTAATTTTCTTTAGCTTCAACTGATTTCGACCAATCATGTTGCTGGGGGCGGTGATCTGTAGACAGGCGTTACATGGAACGGGTCTCTACTGGAAACAACCTGACCCGGAGAACCACAACAAACATGATATGGCTGACCATTAATCTGGGATCCAGAAGAGGACTGATAGCTAAAACGATGTCGGTATCCCTCCTTGGCCAACAACAAACTCAGCCTGGCAGTGTGGCAAACTATTCCCGTAGCCGGTGGGAAGACAAGTTAAAACGTCCTGTTGGTGTCTGTTAAGGTTTAAAATCAAACCTGTGTATTAGACTGGCCACAGTAGAAATACATGTGTTAAAATCGTCTTAAGAAACCTCCATCAAACCTCCACCTCCATCTCTCAAATATATATATATATGTATTTGACAGACTTGAATAAAATAAGCCCCAGTTTTTGGGTTTACAATGAAATTGGCTGTGTGTGACATGTGATATTATTACATTCAGACCCCACATATTCCCGGTCAAGGTGACCATGGCCGATACACTAGCTCCTCTGTATTGGCCCATAGTGTGTCCTCCATCGCTTCAGTACTACAGCAGTTAAAACCCCAGCTGTTAACAATTGCACGCTGTGTGTGTGTAAAGACCTCTGTGCTTACTCTGCTGTGTGTGTGTGTGTGTGTTTGAGTGTGTACATGTGCAACATGGGTACAGCAGCTGTCTGAGCACACACACACATATATATATATATATATATATATATATATATATATATATATATATATACATATATATATATATATATATATATATATATATATATATATATATATATATATATATATATATATATATATATATATATATATATGTGTGTGTGTGTGTGTGTGTGTGTGTGCATGTATATAAGTACAGCAGCTGTCTGAGTGTGTGTGTGTGTGTGTGTGTGTGTGTGTGTGTGTGTGTGTGTGTGTGTGTGTGTGTGTGTGTGTGTGTGTGTGTGTGAGTGTGTGTGTCTGCCGGCCAGAGGCCAGTACAGTATTAACTCCTGCTTCCAGAGCCCTTGGCCACAAGACCTGGCTTCACACTCATACGGATGTCTCCCGCCATGCTTATGCACAAAGTGCAGCCAGCTATATTATTATTACAACAATGATCATTCCCACTACAGCCCCTTAACACTGTGAGAGACACATGAATACGATGGCTGCTAACCCTGACTCTGACTCGATGGCTTTAAGCCTTCAGAGGCAGTTTGTCAAAAAACCCTTCAAGGTCATGACTTATTATGATAATTCATGCTTAATGCACGTTAATTTAAAAAAAGTTTGTATCTCTCCACCTTATTATATTTGTATCTCTCCATCTTATTCCTTATTTTCCTATAACCTGTATCTCCTCCTCCCCCCCCTCCTCCTCTTCCTCTTCCTACTCGTCCTAATTCCTCCTCCTCCTCCTCCTCCTCCTCCTCCTCCTCCTCCTCCTCCTCCTCCTCCTCCTCCTCCTCCCCCTCTTCCTCCTCCTTCTCCTCCTCTCTGATTGGACTTGTTTTCCATCAGTATCCCCATTGAATGTGGTCATTGTTTTTTTAACCTAAGGTGGATGTGTCGTGTGGAAACAGTGAGGTCACATGGGAGGGTTATCCTAAAGGACTAGATAAAGGATAAGACAGTGTCCATGTGTTGTTATACTAATTTCTGCAATTCAAAAACATGTTGGAATGAAAGCAAAGGAGTTGCAAAACATACAATGATGAAATAAAACACATACAGACAGACAGACAGAAGTGCTCCAATTTGACTGTTTATTTTGACATTTATTTTCTTGTTTTCTTTTGTTTTGGACGGATGTGTTAACAAGCCAAGGTCCGAGCCTGCCAAGGTGCCAAGACCCTCTTGTCTTTGACTCAAAACTATGCAGCAACAGCTGTCCTTTCATAAGAGTATCGTGTAACGTGTTGGACTCACAACAAATTAACAACCGACAGATGAGCACATTGCTTGTCTCCGCTCGGGTTTCACAAAGCGAGGCCCCGTGTCGCGGCCGGGAAGGCATGCAGGGGATAACGCTTGGGATGCCAATATGTGGTCTGTCACAGTCGGGTCTGAATACTGACTACAGTGGCGGACTGGTGTCTAGCACATGTCTTAGTTTGGTTTAGCGCCGCGTCTCTCCACATTCCAGACAGGATTCAGCTCAGGATGTACATTTCAGTCTTGCTATAAGAAGCGGCAGGAAGCTGTATTGTGATTTTAACTTTGTAAACTGCATTTCCCATGATCCATTACTTCCTGTTGCTCTGGGATAACATCTCTTTACACTAGGCTCTCATTATTGGCCTGGGAGAGAAACAGACGCACTCTGGCAATATTTTTTAAATGATAAAAGGCAGATTTGGTCACATTCCTGACATGGGCATCGGAAATTGAATTAGAATCTATTATACAACAAGTTAGCTCTGACCGAGTCATCTGATTGGACAAGAGGCATTCCCCGAGTGCTGATATTCAGTACAACAGCACTGGGACTTTTAACTGCACATGTATCCCTCCGCTTTACAGCTGTTCTAGTAATAACCCTTAATTACATCGACAATCGTTATCCATCAACATGTTATTATCTCACTGGTTGCACATTAAATGGAAACATACAGATAAATGTACATGATACAAAGAAGCTGGCCTGCGGTAACGTGTAGACCTACACAAAGTAGCAAGCTAGTGTGCAGGAAAATGTTTGTGTTGCTTGGCAAAGGTCCAGTCCCAGTCCAGTTGAGGAATTATTTGTGTTGGCGAAGCCAAAATATATAAACAAATCATAATCTGTTGTCGCTTATTACTGCCAGCTAATTAATGGCACTTGTAGAACTGTTGTACAAAAGCAATATCACACGAGAGGGAGTGCTGTTATACAGATATCAGCACTGAATCACAGCCGTGCTGATATTCAGTATAACAGCACTCCCTCTTGTGATATTGCTTAATGATGACACCAAGGTTTTGAGTCTGGTGCCTGGGACTGAGTGCCAGTAATTTCAATCTCGAGGTCAGTTTCTCTCTCTGTGCTTCTGCTACGTCTGCTTGGTCCTAGTTGAGCTCAAGTTCCAAGTTGTTATATATATAATACGTTTTATTTATCACATACAAAGTCATATATGTACAACTAGCAGTGAAATGCTTACAATGCTGACAATAGGACAAGATAAAATACACAATGATTATAAGTATAAGAGTGAACAGGTAAAATTAAGGTACTAGTATATATAAAATAGAGCAAAAATAAAATTAAAATACAGTATATGAAGTTTTATATATATATATATGTATATATATATATATATATATATATATATATATATATATATATATATATATATATATATATATGTATACATTATGTGCAGATGATGCAATGCAAAAAACGGTATTGAATGTACAGTGCAGTATGTACATAAGAAAGTTCTGAACCATCCAAGCATTAATGTCTAAAATACACTTATGGAGGGTGTCTATAGGGCTTTTGTCATTGGGAGACACTATATATCATCAGGAGACGCAATATAGAGTTGAGCGTA